>PVKH010020457.1:0-14586 GCA_004027955.1 Chaetophractus vellerosus | reverse complement strand
AAAAGCATGCATGCTATCTCTGTCTTGTCCTCCACCATTGGCAGACATCACTAATCAACCACCACACCCTTTCCACTGAATTGTAAGGAGATGTTAGAATCCTTCTCCACACATAGCTCTAAGCAATTATTCTCAATATACCTAAGATGGTATATGACTCTAAAGTACATGGATTTGGTTATTTTTTTTTCCTAATCAACCCGAGGTTGACTCAAACACTAAAATGGAATTGCTTAAAGGGTAGAGTAGAAGAGGGAGAGCAAGGGGAGAGTTCTAATGGGTAACACACACAAAAACGGGTTTTAAGACTGCACAGAATCAATTCAAGCTGACTCAATCAATGATTAACGATGGCCAATACCATGATGGATAATGAGGATATAGGTATAGTCTCTGAGTTCAAATGTTTCCACATCAGATGAGGAGAAATCCCTATAAACAGATAGTTTTAAAGCAATATAGTAATTATACTGAATTATCTCCATGTTATCAGGCAGGAATTGTGACTGTATTTTTTACCATATATCCCCAACATCCACCACCACACCTGACTTAGACCAGGAACTCAGTAATATTTGCTAAAAGGTCAAGGAACAGAAATCAGAGTAGCTAATTTTCCTGGAAGAAATGGGTAAAAGCCTTAATTAAGGAGAAGGTCAAAGTAGTCTGTAATCTTGAGATATCTGTGAGAATTTTCCAGAAAAAGAGGCATGGTTAAAGTGATGAACTCCCATTCACAATTTTGTCCAAAATTATGATGAAAAACAAAATAAACCACTTGCCCTCCATTTGTTTATATGTAACAATTGCCCACTTCCCAAATGATTTAAAAGAATGCTTAATGAATCTATAATGAAGTGAAAGGTATGACTATGTTTTCATCAAAGCTATTGTAATCCTTCATTATTTGCTATATTTGCTATGAACCCTAAGTTAACAATATTCAGAGATTCCACTGGGGTACATGCTCTTGGAGTGATCTTTCATCTGGTTTCTTTTATGGGAAACTAATTAAAATCAATTAGGATGACATGTCATTGACTGGCCTGGTTTTACCAGAGCATAACAAAGAGGCAGAAGAAAAGACTTGGAGGGTAATAATGTGCTATTTGTTTTTACTCACTAAATTGCAGATGTCTGCTTCTAATGGATGAACAACTGAAATTTCAAAGCACTTACTTCAAGCATAACTAAATGTCTTCCATCAAGCAGTTATATTAGAGATTTGATTAACATGATCTCTTCTTCAAATATGCTTGAAAGAATCCATCCCTGATGTTTTTTCAGGAAAATGTGTTCAATCTTCCCTATCTCTGAACCAATAAGACATAGCCTATGCTTCTAAGCTTTTGTACTTGATTATATTCTCTCTTGTGCTGTGCATTAATTGCTTTCTGTGTGCTAAATCATGTGTCTCCAATGAGCTTGTAAGTCCAAGGCAACAAGTTCAGGTCTCTAGTTCCTTTATATTGCATATGAAAGGAAAGTTAGAAGTGAGAGAGAGGGCAAGAAAGAATAAGGGAGAAGAGAAGGAAAGAAAGGAAAATAAGAAGAAAGAACAAAAGAGGAAGGAGAAAATAAGGATGAAAGCATACACACATTGAGCATTTCATCTTCCTGCCTGGTGTTTTGTGCTTTTCCTTAATATATACCATCTAATCAAAAGAATCCTATAAAATAAGCACCTTTTGCCTTTCGGGGGATAAGGAACCTAAAACACAAAGATGTCATCAGCTGAATGACAGAGGCAGGATGAAAACCCAGGTCTATTCCTTCTGCTCACATGTCCTTTTGAAGAATGTTGCCCTATCAAAGCCCCTTCTCAGTGGACAGTCGTGGGCAGCATGTATTATACCATCAGCTTCCAACTCTCCCCCATCCTTTAGGTTCAAGTGATTGAACCAGATTTCAGCATCTGAGCCATGGCCACATCCTGGTATGAAAAGATGAACCAAGCCAATCAGATTACTCTTATTATTTGATCTAGGAAATAACTGGAAGATTGGATTAGTTAGGTATAGCAGACAAAACCAAAAATAATGAATTAAGCAAGTCTCTGTCCTGTCACAGAGTAGAATTTGCTTACAATATACATAACCAACAAAATGTTTTTTATCTGGAATATAAAAATAATCCTTATAAATCAACAAGAAAAAAGGCAGGCAACCCAATATAAAAGTGCTCAGGGGCCGGCTCGATAGCCCAGTGGATAGGGCACTGGCATACCACATGGGAGGCCCCGGGTTTGGTTCCCGGGGACCTCTCCTAGCAGGCAGACCGCCTTGAGAATGGCAAGCCGCCATGGGCGGGCCAGAGCCGCCGTGGGCAGGGCAAAAAGCTGTCACGGACAGGGCAAAGCCGCCACGGGCAGGGCAGGTCGCCCGAGAATGGAGTGCAGCCAGCCACCCGCGAACTGAAGCAGAGCCGGCCGTGAATGGAAGCAGAAGCCGCCCACAAGCGGGGAAAGCTGCGCCTGCGCAGTGACCAAGTCTCGGCGCGTCGCCGCAATGGGGCAGGGAAGGGGAGATATGTAATAAAATAAATCTTAAAAAAAAAAAAAGTGCTCAAAAGAGTTGAACAGGTACTCACAAATGATGAGGGTGGCTATGTAATAAATTATCCAAACTAGGACCACTTTCAAGAGTAAAAGGGGGTCCTATTCATCATTATACTGGAAAACAGAATAAACCAAGAGTCTTTCAGGCAAACTACGATGTACAGGTCATCCTTCCCAAACGGCATCAAAAATATGAAAAGATACTTAGCCTCATTGGTCATCCTGGAAATGAAATTTAAGATGAGAAAGAGATGCTTCTACCTATCCATTGGACTGACTAAAATAAAACGGCAAAAACAACAATATTGTCAGTGAAGATATGGAGCACCTAGAACTGCCATGCACTGCTGGGGGAGCATAAATTGATGCAGCCACTCCTTGGAAGTATGTACCAAACTAAAGCATATAGGTCTGACACATTAAGTCTTCTCTCAACAAAAATATGTGCATAAATGCACCAAAAGACATGTAAAAAATTCCCGTGGCAACATTATTCATAAAAGCCCCAGACTGAAGACAACTCAAATGTCTATCAACAGTAGAAAGGGTAAACAAGCTGTGTTATATTCATACAATTGGTGTGAAATTAATGGACCACGGCTACACAGAACATCATGGATGAATATCACAGATATACCGCTGAGTGCTAAGAAGCTGGATACAAAAAGGTAGATTCTGTATGATCCCATATTTATAAAGATGAAAACAGGCAAAGCTAACTTACGATTTTAGAAGCCAGGTTCCTGGTTACCTTTGAGGAAGGGTTAGTGATTGGGAAGGGAGGGGAGAGGTTCTGGGGAGCTAGTCATGCCCCGTTTCCTCATCAGGGCAGTGGAATCTGAGGATGTTCACTTTGAGAAAATCATTGGGTCCCACATTTAAAATTTGTGCAACTCTATATGCACGCTGGACTTCAATAAACAAGTGTACTAGTAAAGAAAGAAAGGGACAAGAAAGGAAAAGGAAGGAAATAAAAGAGGGCCTTATGAGGGAGCAAAACAGAAGTAAACAGAGGAAGACAGTCAGTAGGGAGAACAGGATGGGGTGAGGCAGGAGCCATGAGAGAAAAGGCAGGAGCAACGAGAGAGAAGGAAGAGAACAGTCAATGTCTTGGGCTGCCTCTGATCCTGGTGATCTTCAGATTTCTGCTCCCATTCATGTGTGTCTTTATAATAATCACCTTTTTCTTGAGGCATCATGGGTGGCTCTCTTTTCCATAAAAACAAACAAGGCTAACCAAAACACTCAATAATGCTTTCACTCTGAGATTCCTAAAAGTGAAGTCTTGGCAGTTTGGGAGCTGATCTTCATCAAAAGCTATATCTGATATAAATAGAACCAAGATAAAATTGGCCAAATGGACAATGAACCCAGCATGCCTTCCAAGAAGAGGGTTAGGCGACTTCCAAAATATATTGCAAATAGAGGAATATCCTTGTTCAAACCCATGGTCTGTCCTGGCTGGGTAGCCCATGAGATGTACTAGAATAGAATCTTATGTCATTTCATGTTGACACATATTTATTGAGCTGTGCCACTTGCCATATGCTAAGTACTGGAGCTACGGAGATGAATCTAGGGCATGACTACTCTGCTCAAGGAACCCTCGACTTCATAGGTTTCAACTATTTTGTCTATTGCTGACTCTCCAGCACCTAGAACAGTACCTAGCACAAAATAGATGCTCAGTTAGTGTTTGTTGAATGAACTGGTGAATGAATAGGTTGTGTAGATACAGAAAAAAGCACCATGCAATGAAATTCGGTATCCCATATAACAGGATTCACTGATTTCACTGATGCAGGGGAAGAAGTAGTTATTTCTCCAGTGGGGGTAAGGAAAGATTACACCAAAAGAATTACCAGGTTGAGCCTTAAAGAAATTCTCCAAAAAAAAAAAAAAAAAAAGAAATTCCCCAGTTTAGGTAGAGATTACAAAATACATCTCATTTAAATTGAAGACCATGGGGAAAGTTATAGGTGTATGTATGTGCTTAATTTGTTCACTATTCTCTTCCATAACCTAACAAATGAAAAGTGGAAAAATGCAAGTGGCCCACAGACCACAAAGTAAATGCTCCATTGGTCTCCTTAATCAACTGGCTAATTCTGTCTACGCAGAATAAAGAGCATCAAGAATTACCCAAATGATCCATGCTACTAGGAAAAGAGAGTGCTTGAGTATTAAATACTCTGGATTGCTGGTCTTCCAGGTGAATCGAAAACTGGATTTCAGAGAGCCCTAGGGTTTATCAGAGATTTCTCAGAGGAAAAAGAGGAAACATTGGTATGGTCTTCCACCCTTGATTTGACCAGAACAACTCCTCTTTTATCTATTTACTGAATTATAATTTTCTGTAAAACTTTGCTGGGGGAGGGGAAAAAAACCAAAAAGATAGTTATTCTACTTTTTAAAAATAACGTTTTTAAATCACCAATCTATAAAATGCAAAGTCACAGAATAATTGTACAGCTATTTACTGCACTTGGTGTAAATACCAGTTAATCCTTTTTTTAATGACCCTCTATTGATTTGTGCTCCTGTGAAATTATGATCCATCCTGGCATTGCTGTCTACAGGGGAGTAACACCTAATGGTGATTTTTAACACCACATAAGCAAAGACATCTATCACATTTTTCTCAAAGGTGAAGGAAATGTCAGTGTACTAATTTCAATACTCCCCATTCTCATAAAATGGACTGTGTTCTTTTCTGGGTTATTTGCACTAGAAGGCCCTTCAAATATGTCTCTCATTGCTGTGCTGTTTTGGTGGCTGGATGTAAGGAATAAAATCTCATATTTATCCCGCGTTCCTCTCTCAGATTTCCACATTTAGTCTCAGTTCATGACTTTATTTGCATGCATTTACATTCTTCATTTCATTTGTAAAATAAATCAAGGGATTTTATAGGTCTGTTTAATAAGCTAACATGCAGATTGCCCATGCCATTCCCAGACATGTTATATATTCAAATGACTCATTTCCTTTGTTCTTTCCTCCAATCCTCTCAATATTATTAAACTTCTTTTAGCACCTGGAATTGCATAATTTTCCAAATCAATTGACAATACATAGATGATGATGATAAATAGATAAAGATTAAGATAGATCATACATAAATACATAGATACATAGATTATATGCATATACAATTGATATATAACCTCACCTATATATAAAAACCACATTATTCCATATCTGCTCCCTCATTTACTAGTTCTAGCGCCCTGGCTTCCTCAGCTGTTTTGGGGGTAATTATAACTAAATAAAGTGCAAAGAATTTATATGTGTATGAATCATATATGTATAATAAGATACCCATGCTACAATTGATCTTCATTTCCTTCGATTATTCTTGCAACCCATGGAATTCGGGCTTTGTCCATCAAGTAAGGAAACTGCTTTTAATTAAATGTGATTGAAACTGTTACATCCAGATGAGCACTGTTTTTCAATGCAGCTACCCTAGGAACCAGTGCTATTGGTCATTTGTTCATTCAACAAAAAATTTATTGGGTACCACAATCAGTTAGACACTGAGTTTGGAATTGAAGCTGCAACAGACAAAATCCATGCACTGTGGGAACTCACATCCTAAAGGAGGAGACAAATACTAATCCAAAATCAATCACGCCATTCAATATATAATTGTGATACTGGTAAGTGCTCTGGAGAAGAAAAGATTCTATGAGGGCCTTTTAAAAGAAGCTGACCCTGGGGAGTGGATGAAGCTCAAGTGGTTGAGCACCTGCATCCCATATGTGAGCTCCTGGGTTCAATCCCCAGTACCTCCTGGGAAAAAAAAAAAAGGCGCTGTCCCAGCCTGGAAGGCTCAGGAAGGAGTTTTCTAAGGAAGAGTCTCTTGAGTTGGGATCTGAAGGATCAGTAGGAGTTAAGTAGGTACAGTAGGTACAGTGGGTTGGGGAAGGGAGACCAGGAGATGGGAAAGCCCTTGGAAGGGCTAGACCATGGGAGCCTGAAGAACTGAAGAAAGGCCTGTCGGGAGCACGGATGGTGAGATGAGTGGAGAGGTGCTATCAGCCAGAGCTGACCACACACGTCTGTGTGCCAGGTGCGACTCTTAGCACTCCAGCTGTTCACTCCTTTCATCCTCACAACAACCCTGCAAGGGAAGCACCACTGCCTTTGTTGCCCCCACTCCAGAATTTTGGAAGTTGAGGTCCTAGCAATTAATTAATTTCCAAGGGAAATACAGAGAGTAAAGGGCAAAGTCAGAGTTCAAGGCCCTGTTAGCTACTACGCTATCCTGCCTCCTGAGGAGGTACGGGAGGCCACAGGCCTGGCCTTCTTAAGCCTTGTTAATGAGTCGGTTTCTATTTCTGAGCAAAAGGAAGATCTTGAAGTGTTTTAAATAAGAATGGAGTAGGTATAACCAAACTTCTACTTTGAAAAGATACCTCTGGCTACAGAACAGAGAATGGATTGAAGGAGCCCAGGGTGGGTTCAGGAAACCACTAACTACTGTCATTCATTCCTTCAGTCAGTCACTCTTTGCTTATCATGGACACATGATGAATCAGGCACTGATCTGGGCACTAAGGATGTGGCAGTGAACAAAACAAAGTTCCTTCCCTCACGTCATTTATATTCTCAGGAGGAGAAAGTCAATAAATAAACAAGTGACTACTTAGTATTTCAGATGGTGGTGCATGTGACGAGAAAACACAAGGCAGGTAAGGGGTGGGGGAGGCCAGTTTCCTTGCGGGGTCAGGATTGGATGATAGGGATGACTCAGAAAGGATGACTTAGCAATTCTGGTGGATTGGAGTGAAGTGGTAGCAGTGCAAGTGGAGAGAAATGAAATGATTCAAACAATATTTCAGATTTCAATTAAACAATAATTGCTATTGGATTGGATACGGGGGTGAGAGAGAAGGAGTGTCAAGAATGGCTCTTAGGTTTCTGGATTTTGCAGTTTTCTTGTGCTCAAGTAGGAGCTGTGAAAGCAGACCAAAACTGAGATGGTGGGGAGCAGGGGAAAGATTCAAAGTTGTCTTAAACATGTGAAGTTTCAGTTGCCTTTTCAAGCAGAGATTTCATGGGTCTGAAGTTCTGAGAAGAAGTCTTATCTGGTGGCATTAATTTGCGGGGAGTGGGGGTGTCATTGGCACATAGTAGTCATTAAAGTTGTGATCTTCGTAATTGGGTAGAGTATTTGGAATGAGAAGAGGAGTGCGTCCATGACCAAGACTCAGGAAGCTTCAACAACTATCAGCAGGTAGAGGAAAATGAACCTGCTGAGCAGACCAAGAGAGACTAGCAAGAGATATAGGAAACAAGAAGGTGAGAGAGGTCTGGGGAGATCATTCTCCACGGGTCTCCTGCATTTTTGGCATACTTTACAGGCAAGGCACTAATGGTAATTTGTTCTTTAAGAATGTTGTATAGTGAATAGTCTTCGAATACAGACAGTGTGCCTTCCTCCAGAAAATGGGCAGTTTCTCATTATGAAATATTTTGGGTTTTTCTCCTCTAACGTTGTATGTCCAGGTGTTTGTCTGTATCCATGACACCATCAGATTTTAAGACAGAAAGTGGAGGAAACATTCTGAGAAGAGGTTACAGATAGGAGAGAATTTGTTGACATCTGACAGTGAGCTTCAGAGGGGATAGCAGAAGGATTTAAAAGTAAAGAAGGATTGGAAGAGTGGGTCAGGAGCAGAAATCAGAATATTATGAAGAGAAATTCCTCTGAATTTTTTGATGTGTGCTCTTTTCTGTGATGGACAGAATAGCTCCTTGGAAATTATACATTTTATAATGAACTGTATTTTTAACATATATTTCAACCTCCTCCAGGGAAGAAACCATGTTTTAATAATTACAACAATAATAAGGACCATTTTAATTATGACCATTTTTCAGATAAAGAACCCAAGGCAACCTCGAGTTGTCATTTGACCCGGTCACAGAGCTAGCACACAGAAGAGCTTAATTCAAACCCCAACCTTGACTAACTCCAAAAACCAAAAAACTGTTTTCACCATTATGTTAATGCTCTTCCCATGCTTTCCTGCATGCCAGGTGCTTAGCATAGTGCCTGGAAGAGTGGAGGCACTTGATCAGTGTTGAGTGAACGCTAAATATTTTCTCAGGTATTTAAAATATACCCAAGCATCCTCGTGGTCTTTGTACCCAAAAGCAACAGGTTGGTGATTCAATTCACACCAACCTGTCTTTTGCAGAAAAATACCAAACACATATTAGGTGGTCAACATACTAAGTTGTTTGTTATTAACTGACCTATGGGATCACTTCAACATCACCCTCTATGGTTAACTTTTAAGAAGTTTTCCACTAGTCATGCTACCTAAATTAGAGATTTAGGAGGGGGCAGTTAAGAGGTCTGTGAGTGGAGGTAGAGTTGATACTCAAAATATTTAACAGGAGGTGGGTTTGGTATCATCCCAGTCAGAATGAATGTTGGCTGTTAACAACCAGGACTCTGGTATTGGTGCCAACAAGGATAATTTCAGCCCTGAGGTTGGTGTAGGGGGGAGATGGGGGGGTGAAGGGAGATTTCCTGTGTAGTAAAAATTTAACCTTGCTGAAGGAGAGGTGTATCCATTGCCCCCATCTCCTGAGAAGTAATCTCCAAGTCTTTGGAATTCCCTGCCTCATTAAGTGTCTTTGTTGACCTGGCAACCTGGACCACATCAGGTAGTCTAACAATGTGATTTTGTGGTTGGGCCTTTGGGTCATGCATTACCAGCTTGACCTCTGGAGGGACTGGAGACTGAGGTCAGCCATGTGGGCAGTCAACCATGTGTCTACATGTTGGAGCCCCAGTGAAAATCCTGGATACCAAGGCTCAGGTGAGTTTCCCTGGTTGGCAATACTCTGTACATAAAGTTATACATCAACTTCTGAGAGGAGTTAAAGCTGTCTGTGACTCCTCTGGGAGAGGACAACTGGAAGCTCCATGTTTAGAACTTCCTTGGACTCATTCTGATCTGTACCCTTTCACTGTAATAAGCCAGAGCCATGAGTGCAACAGCTTTTAGCGGGTTTCATGAGTCTTATAGCAAATTATTGATTCTAAGGGTGGTCTTGGAGACCCACAAACTTGTATTTGGTGTCAGAAGTGAAGGTGATCTTGAGAACTTTTCCCTAACTTTACAGCCCCACATCACCTCATGAATGTTGCTGAATACTAAAGACTAGAGGATGGAGGAGATACTCATTTAGAAAATATTTACTGAGGTCTAACCCCATCATAAGCACTTTTCTAAGCTTTGGACTATTCAGGTAAAGATAGAGAAAAAAAATCAGAAAAAAAGAGAAAAGAGAACACCACAGGGTATCATGGAATCCTTCCAGACATAGTGGAGCCAATAGTGTAATCCCATTTTACTAATGGAGTATGGAGGGTCGACTAGCCAATTGGCAAAGGAGGAGCTATCTGTATATTTATTAGTAAGATACCCCTGTCCATAATCTCTCCTCTTCCTAAAAGGAAAATCAAAATTGATTCAAGACATTGGCTTACAGCTGCAAAAAGCTTCAGGGCACAAGCCTGTGTAGCCAGCCCAACCAGCCAACCAAGCGTTCAAGCCATATCTTTCAGAAACTTTTGGAACTTCTGGTGGCAGGTGTGATGTGCTTATCTCAAGTCACTGAAGCATGGCATCACCATGTGTGTTCTACTAGCTTCTCCCATTTGGTTTCTCCAGTAGGCTTGCTGAAATCACACCCACTCAAAATGCAATTACACATACCAGCACAAATGAGCTATTTCTGGCCGCCTCCCACTTTCATCCGGTACATGTTCCCAGCTCAGTTCCAGGAGATAATCTGGAAGATTGATGACAGAATGGGAAGAGGTGGTTGGAACCCCAGCCTTACTGTGTCTCCAAACTCATGTCCCAACCAGAACCAGGGATTTTTCTGCAAACTGAGCTTATTCCCCTACTTCCTCCATAATTGTATCCTGAAAGGGTCCTGTCCTATTTTAAAAGGTGTCCTGTCATATTTTAAAAGGTGTAAATTGGTTCAACTAAGATAGGCTAGGAAAAAGACTAAGCTGTGTGAAATAGGGGATGAGCAGGATTTTGGACTCAGACCTGAATACACATGGCTACTGGAGTCAGACTATCTGTTTTTAATTCTAGCTCTACCACATGGAAAGTTCCGAAAGCAAATTACTTAATTTCTCTATACCACATTATACTCATTTATAAAATGGCATATTATTATTAATTCCAGACTTTGGGGTTATTTTGAGGATTGTATTAGCTACTTCATATGATTCACTTAGCACAGTATCTGGACTTAGCTATTATTATTATTATTATTATTATTATTAGCTCTACTGGTTATCTATTGCTGCTTAACAAACTCTCCCAAAATTTAATGGCATAAAACAGCAGCCATTGTATTATGCACATGCCTGGGAGAGCTGATCTTTGTTCCATGATGTCCAGACCTGACCTGGGGCAGTTTGAATGTCTGAAGATGGCTGGGCCGTTCACTGAGGCTCTATGCCTGGGGATTCATTCCATTCTGGCTGTCACATGGACTCCTTGGTTCTTCTCCACACAGGGCCTGATTGAGCTGGAATGTCCAAGATAGCTTCTTCCTTTGTGTATCTGGCATCTGTGCTAGAATGGTTTCAATAGCTGTAGCCACTCTATCACTCTCTGCATAGCTAACTTGGACTTCTTCAAACATGGTGGTCTCGCGGTAGTCAGGCTTCTTACTTGGCAGCTGACTTCCCTTAGACTGAACACTCTAAAAGGCTCCTGAGAAAGCTGCAGGGCATCTTATAATCTAGCCTCAAGAGTCAGGCAGCATCAATTCGGCCATATTCTATGGGCCATGGGTAAATCATAGGGCCCTCCAATATTCAAAGGGTGGAGATTATACAAGAACATGAACAATGGAAGGCATGGCTCATTGCTCATTAGAGGGCCAGCTTTGGAGGTGAGAGTTTTCTCTCTGGCCTGCAATGACTCACATCCTTCTCACATGTAAAATAAACTCATACAAAGATGGCTGCAATAATATCTCCTATCCCACTTGCTCTTCTGCAATGTCACCTTGATGCTCTCCCCATAGAGAGAGAGGATATTTCTCTACCACCCTTGGATTTAGGAGGGCCTGTGACAGCTTAGACCAATAGGTTTTGGTGGAAGTGATACCGTGCCAGTCCCAAGTGTAGCCACCAACTGGCCTGGGAGCTTCTTCTTTCTGCTTTCTTGGCACTTAGCCATTACCTAACAAGTGTGACCCTGAATCTACTATGCTCTGAAAAGCCAAGCCAAGGCCTTG
Source organism: Chaetophractus vellerosus (assembly GCA_004027955.1). Lineage (NCBI taxonomy): Eukaryota > Metazoa > Chordata > Mammalia > Cingulata > Chlamyphoridae > Chaetophractus > Chaetophractus vellerosus. The sequence continues at coordinate 2,735 of PVKH010020457.1, read as the reverse complement.
GAAGACAAGATGTCACAAGGAGAGGTAGGAAGGCCAAAGAACACCAAGGCACCAGACATGTCCAGATGTCTTGAACATCTAGCCCAGTCAAGCCTTCAGGAGGCTCCTGCCCTACCTGCCATCTGACTGCAGCCACATGAGAGACCACATGGGGGAGAACCACCCAGCTGAGCCCAGTCAACCCACAGAACTGTGAGGTACAATAATAAATTGCTGTCTTAAACCACTAAGTTTTAGGATGGTTGGTTAGCAGTGAGAGATAACTGGGAACATGAGCCAAGCGATTTTGGACAAGTCACTTCATCGAACTGAGCTTCAGTTTCCCCAGGTGTCACAGAGTAAATACAAAATAAATATTAGTTCCTTCCCTGCCTTTTATCCAAGGCTGTGGCAGAGACTTTATATTTGTTTTGCAATTTCCATGCAACATTTTTAGAGGGAGAATGTGCTCCTTCTTTGCTTGGCAGGCAAATAAGAAGGCAGAGGGATGCATTGTTGATGCACCAGAACATTTCCCACCTCTTCCCTGCTGATGTCAGCCCCAGTATCTCTCCTGCTGTCACTTCTAAATAAAGATGAGAGACCAGCTGCCTGAGCTCCAGCTTGCCTCTGCCATCCTAATGGAGATCTCAGAAGCAAACACATATTGCACTCAAAACCTTCTCTGGAACCCAGGGCCATTCACATCTCTGGCCTTTGCATATTTGTCTGCTTTAAAAGGGGGAACTTCTTCCAAACCACTGCCGATGTGAATACTGAAAAGCAAATGGCCAACTATTTTGGAAATCCAAAACTGTGCAATTCTAGGACTGTAACCCTTACTGGCACATAGTATTTAATGGATATTAAATTCATGCAGAAAAGAAAGATACTTGTTTCATTTTTTATTGTAAAATCACATTCCAAGATCTCTGTCTCTCAAAGAATGTTCATAGAGCCATCACTTCACGAGGTGCTTGTTAAAAATGAAGATGGCAGGGCACTTTTTCAATTGGATCTCTTAGAGTTGAGGCTGGGAATTTGCAGTTTAAACAAGCACCCCTTATTAAAATCATTCCTGGTGATTATCTGGACAGTAACATTGAAGAACCACAGCTGTACCAGCTGCAACTCAACCCAGGTTTCTTTCTGTTTCTTTCCATGTTTGGTTTGGAAACTGATAAATAGCTAAAGTTCCAGGAAAAATTCAGAATTCTTACTGCTCTGCACACTTTGCACACTTCTTCTGAGAATTAATTGTGTCTACGGGGTTCTTCCACTCTCAAGGGTATAAACACTAGAGATGCTCCACTTATTTTGAAACCTGTTTTTGTTCACTCTCTTTAAATGTAAACCAAAAATGAGAACACCTTATAACCCTTTCCAAGGCTTTAGTAAAAGTGTTTATTTAAAGCCATGCAGATGACTTAATGATAAAGAGCGACCACCTCTTTCTCAGCAAGAACTAGTCTGAGGGCTCCTCGTTCCTCCTCTTCCCCTGAGTTGACCAGGTTCTGGGAGTGGAAAAGCATGGAGGTTGGAGAGTGACCTTGGGCAAATCAAGTAACTTTGCTGGACCCATTTTCCTCAACTACCAGAAGAGCTTCTATGAAGATTACATAGAGCCCCATATTGCCCAACTCCCAGCACAGTGTACGTGCAGTGCACAGCTTGAACATCTGTACATGGAAGGTCAGTGAGTGAGTCGATGTATGCGAAGTTTTGCTGTATACTGGAAGGACAGGAAAGGATTCTTACATCTTGGGATGGGAAAATAAAACTTTTGGGAATCTGTTAAACAGGAACCTGAGAAAGAGGTGGTGCCAATGTAAAACTCTTTGATTGAAGTCACTGCTCAAATTCAGCAAGACAGTTGATTAGTCCAATCACATAGACCTGTGTACATGCAGATATACACACACATACAAACACATGCATTGGCGAGGACATGTTGGGTTCCCTCTCCACACTTTGAATACATTCTCTTTTATTCTAGAAAACCCAGAAACTGCTGCTTCTCCACTCTCTAGATATGTGGTCTGTGTGGAACTCCACATGCAGCTACAAGGATAGAAAGCATGGCCCATGCTGGAGCCTGGGTGGGAAGAGGGAGACGAGTATCTGATCCAACCTGTACCAATCAGTGACTCTCAGGACATGTTCAGGTGCTACTGGGAAAGGCTCTGGTTTCTGCTGCTACACTTGAACTAAGACAGGAGGAGGAAGGAGCTGTTGCTCCCCTTTGATACCAGAAGCGTCCCTGCCCTCAAGGAGTTTTCATTCTTTGGGGAATGGGATTATTCAATATATAAGTATGCAAATAAGTACTTTCTGATAGGGATATGTTCTGTGGGAGAATTAAAACAGAGAGGCAGATTCAGAAAAGAAGACATGTTCAGATGGTATGATGAGAGAACATCTCTCAGAAAATTGACATTTGAGCTGCAACTGAGTCAATGAGGCAAAGACCGAGGGGTCTTCCCTCTAGCAAAGATCAGTTCTCTTTCTGCTACTCTGCACTGCCCTCCAACTCACAAGGTGGTCCGCATTATACACAGTGCTTGGGACTCTGGGAGCTTCCAGCTGACCAATGCTGAGGAGCTGCCAAAGTGGCCGAGGAGAGAAAGCTCAGACCCACACACAGAGTGAGTGTGGTGGGCATCTCAGAACGGGCAAGCCTAGTGACACCTGGGACTGGGGCTGGGCACAAGAGAGGATCTTCCCAGAATAGGGGGCATTGAGCGATGGCTTTAGGT
>PVKH010020456.1:0-14580 GCA_004027955.1 Chaetophractus vellerosus | reverse complement strand
ATTTGGCTTATCAACCAAGTCTGTGGTCAGCCCAGGCTGTGGCTGATTCCCAGGGAGAGAAGAGCAGATTGTCAGGGCGGTCTTGCTTTCACCTTCAAGAGACTACTTCCCCCACATATTGCTCATTTGTTTGGTGGCATTTATAGTTTCTGTCCCCAGAGAATGGATTGGAACCTTTAAATTAACTCCAGGGCCGTGTTTTATCCTAAGCTAAAAATTTGTCTACCATTCTATTTCCTATCTCAACATATGCCCAGCTATCCAAATAGCACCTCCAATGGAGATTATAATAAGATAAATAACAAGGAAAAAATCAGTAGTGTAAAATGTGCCCCCAACTTGAACAATATAAGCCCTCTCATTAATAAATTCCTAGATGAAAATTAAAGTCCAAAATTAGAGATCCTTATGAGTTAAAGACCAAAGAAATAAAAATCCAAAATTATTTCTTCCAAAATGCCTTATTAAATGCATTGGTAATGAGAGGTCCTGGGTTCAGTCCCTAGTGCTCGTTAAAAAAAAAAAAAAGAAAAGAAACAAGCAAACAAATGAGAAATCCAACTCAGGAGAGCGGATGTGGCTTGAGCACTGACTTTCCACATACCAGGTCCCGGGTTCAATTCCCGGCCCCAGTACCTCAAACAAAAAATGCATTGGTAGAAACAGGGTTCCTTCAGGAGTGGTAGCTGGGCTTTCTACTGGAATGCATGGAGTCCCTGCAGGGTCATCTAGAAGTAGTTACCATCAAGCAGAAACTTGATGGGATCTGGGCAAAGGAGGATCATCAGAGGAAACACAAGAGGAAAGTTACCTGGCTCACAGGATATGCTGCGTGTCTGCCAGGCATCAGAAGTCAAGGAGCTATGAACCAAACTCAGCCAGGAGAGATCTCACATCAAGGGATTGATTAGGGCTCTCTCATGAGCGTGGTCCTTGGTGGGGAGGAGAAGTGGAGGAATTTCACAAAGGCATCTTCTTTCTGCAAGTGGCCTTGGAGATATCCTGTTCTTGCAAAATTTAGAATTTTTTTCTGTAGTGGCACCCCCAGCCATAAGGTCTTACTTGAGGCTTTCTCCTTCCCCCATTTCATATTTTTAAAAACTTTGGATTTCCATTTCCCCTTTGAGTCCTCTCCTCCTGGTGCATGGACTCTGCCTAGGAACCTGGGTTCTGAATACTCCGCCTCTATCACCTGCAGTCAGAGCATCCCACATCGGTAGCAGCTTTACGTTCTCCACAGTCCTGTCTCCTGCTCTTCTCTCTTCATTTTCTCATCTATGGAAAAGTCTCAAGACATTTTCCCCCTGAGCCATGGTAGGTGTTGCCGATCCCTCTTGTTCTTGAGCCTTTTAGGCCTTTGAACCCCATTTCTTGCGGCAGGTTTCTCCCTCGTCTGCACACCTGTCTCAGCAGGATAGTCACCCTTCACCCTTGGCCATCCCCCCAGCTCAAGCTACTCCAAATGGTTTTAAAGGCTGAGTGTAAACCAATATGTTTTCTGACTTGTATTGCTCAAAAAAATCATGAAATCCTCAGCTCTTGAATTCTCCTTGATTCCAGAACACATCAATTCTGTCACCTCTTTCTCTGCATAATGAGAAATATTTCTAGTGCTGTTTTCCTCAGATGTGTCCCTGCTCCTTTGAGGCAGGTTCAGCTGGTTTTTTAACATTCTAAGCTGCTTCTTAAATTGGCACCTTTCCTCTTCTGCTTATAAGGCTAACATGACTTGCCAGATTTTAGCAACTTATCTTTCATTTTCCCTAAAATAAGCATTTCTTTTTCTTACATCCTCTGTTTTAGTTTGCCAAAGGACTGTTGATGCAAAGCACCAAAAATATGTTGGCTTTTATAAAGGGTATTTATTGGGGGTAAAAGTTTACAGTTCCAAGGCCATGAAAATTCAACTCAAGGCACCATAAGAGGTGCTTTCTCACCCAAGTCAGCTGCCATAAGTTGAAGCAAGATGGTGGGTGATCTCTGCCTGTTCTCTGCCTTCCCCTGCATGCTGTATTGTCTCCTGGGCCTTCCCTTCTGGGCTATACCATCTCCTGGAGCTCAACAGAGGGCAACCAGACATAGGGCTTTTCTCTTACCTGACCTCTTTTTTCAGGCTTGGCTGCTCCACTTTCTTCCCAACTTCAGCTGTAAGCTATCAGGCAAATGGTTTCTCTCTCCCTGGGGCCTCAGCTGTTTGAAACTATCCTTTCTGTCACATGGCAAGATCAAAAATGGCAGGGCTCTCATTTCTCTGTGTGTCCGTTTATATCAGATCCAGCAAGGGGGCGGAGACTCAACTTGAGCCACTCCTCACTGACATAGTCCAATCAAAAGCCCTAAAGCAATCTTATCAAGTAATCTAATCAAAGGCCCCTCAGCTGAATTTAATGCAATCAAAGGGTATCACATACAGAGTAACAGATTCATTCGTTTACAAACATAATCCTTCTCTTTTGGGAATTCATAAAATAATCTCAAACTGCCAAACCCTCCTTGAGGTTCTTTCTCATAAGGCCCCCAAGTGGGAGATATAAAGACATGGGATTTGGGTTCCATCAAATGCAAATGTAACAGGATACTAAATTTGGCTCTTGCTGATGTCAAGGAGTTTTGGAAGAGGCCTCAATGCTCAGAAAAATAATATCAAGGACTTTCTAATGGGATATCTTAGACTACATATGCTAGACAGTCTAAATGACTGTGAACCTGGTGCTTCCAGCAGTAAGAATTAGCCAACTCCATCCCATATAAAGGGTAATGTTGGAGATACCGGTAGGAAGGACAGTCAGTGGGCTGTGCAGTAAGTGCAGTAAGTCACACCTCCATGGAGAAGGCAAGGGGAAAGGATTCCTGAGATTTCTCATGGCAAAAGGGACATATGGCAGGGAGTTAGCCCTTATTTATTTCTAAAGGTACCTCCCTCTGCCTGAGAGGGTGAAGAGACCCAACAGAGATCATCTGTTTGGGATTGCCCACAAGAAATCTTGTGGTTGAACTAGAGAAAGATTTTACAAAACAAATGAAAAATAAGCATTAACTAGAGCAATGTCATCACAATCCAAGGCGCCTGGAAAACAGACTGTACACTCATACACACACACACATACACACAAGCACCCCACTGAAGACAGAGCTGGCAAGTGTGTTTCCACCACATCCAGAAGGAAGCAGGACAATACCGCAACCATACAGCCTCGCCCAAAATGCGCAAAACCGGGCCCTATCGTAAGCCCCCCTCCCCCTTAGCTCAATCCCTAAGAGGTCAAAAACCTCATCTAACCAGAGAGGAGGGAGGTGGTAGAGCTGAGAAGGAGAAGCCCATCACACAGCTCCTCCCTCACAGACTCTGAGCCTGAATCAGGCCCAGGTTAGCGCAGGTATGCTGAATGAGGCATATAGTTTTGACTATTATACTCAAATGGACATTTTAATTACTGAAGTGAGCCTGTTCTGTTTCAAAGAGTCCTGAAACACTCTAAGACAGGGGTTCTTAGCTTTTTTTGTTCCTCAGACCCCTTTGCCAGTCAGGTGAAAACAATGGACCGCTTACTAAGTTCACACTGTACTGTGTATTATTTAATAAATATATCACACCCGCACAAACACGTCCCCACAAAAATGATATTTTTGTTTTTTTTATTTCAATTCAAGCTCATGGACCCCTTGTTAGAAACCCTTGCTCTGGGACCTGCCTTAGCTTTTTTGTTTGTTTATCCAAGGGCGTGGAAGAACAAGACCAGTGACCAAGGTTAAAGGGGACTGATAAGAAAGAAAGCATTTGCTTTACCATCACAATTTCCTGTACTCAGCTAATTCAGTATACAAATTATATCTACATTGCTCAAAGAGATGATGTGGTAGGAATAGGGTAGTTTAGTTAGTAAGAATAGGTAACTTTGTTCCAATTGTCAACTAAGGACGAGGCAAGGCTATGGCACAGGTGCACTGCTGCTCAGGATTAAAAATGCTGCATAATAAAAGGCCCAGAGCACTTGCTGAGAGCTGAATCACTGCATATATATGATTATATAAAAATAACTTCATAGCTATTAGTGCACTTTACCTGCTGCTTAATATAAGCCAAGAGGGTCTTCTTGGGGTATTCTCAGAGCTTTTTTTTAAGCAGAAAGCAAACCTCAGAGAACCCCCAAGGATACTTCAACATTATTGCATTTTTTCCTGTCAGAAAAGCCACACTATGCTGAGATCTTTGTCATATTTTTAGCACAGTGAGCAGGGTCTCAATTGATCTTGAAATGTGACTTATTAAGTGGAAGAAACCTGATGATCAGGGTAAGTAAGGTAAGAATATTGTTGGATAACCAGAAAAAGAAATTATGTACCATAGGCAGAAGCCTTACTGGCTCTGAACAATGGAAGAGGCAAATTTTAAATGCTTACCCTAAGCAATTGGCTAAATGGATGCATGGAAGTGGGAAATGGTGAGTGAGGTACAGGCCAGACTTCTGATACCTAGACTACACTCATTACTTTAGATACTTTATGACCAAGTATCAGAACAGGCCCAAAGGATGAGATAAACAAATAGTTAAGGGTACAACCTATTCATTGTCAGATTAAAGGGTTAGTTCAGCTGAGGAGAGGATGGAAGCAGTAGAAAATAGTGGTTACTTGCTCTCTTCCTAAATAGAAAATATCAGATTTTCCTGATCTGCATTTGCCAAACTGTACTGTCCATGATACTTAGAGTAAATATCACTTCAGGGCATATGTCACCTTTTTCTCTATCCACCAATAGATGAATCAATCATATTGTTAGGATTCTCCCACCCCATGGTTTATCCTACCACTCTTTACCTACCTGGGTTGAATTTTCAACCTAATCGAAGGGGAAAACCTAAACTACTCACTTTCACTGTTATAATCCTTCCGAACTTCCTTGTCAGTATCATACTTACCCCATTGAGGCATCCCAGACTGAAGACCTTGAGAGAACTAATGGGAGGTTCACAAAAAACAGGATTTTTTCCCAAAGTGTTATGAGGCTTATGAGCTAACTTTGCCCAACAGACCAATGAAAGTTAGACAAATGATTAATAGAAGTAGGGCAAAAGATATGTTGTTAAATCTATGGAAATTTAACTCCTTGGAGGAACTTAAGCAGAAGCCTATTTTGCAAGAAACATTATATAAAATTCAAGTCTAAATAGATGTAAACAATTCTAATCCTCAAAGCTCATTTTCTTATTTGAATGAAGAATGTAGGAAAAGTGATCTGATCTGAAGCAGGAAACCTTTCTTCTTTTGAAGCCAAAGTGATAGACTGTGGTAGCAAAAAGCATCAATCATCTCAAAGGCCAACTTATGATCTAATAATTCTACAATCCTAAGATAGAGAGGTAGAACAAGATATGAATGGAAGTCAGTGGAGAGCATGTGAGCACCCAGACATACACAAGACCCAGAGAGACAGACTACTACAGAATGTATGCTACATGATTTGATCAGGATGACGCCTTTGGGTAGATTGGAAACAGGTTCTATTACCTTATACACTGTTTCCAGGGATGATATCTACATGGATTGAAGCATTAATAAGAGCAGAGCATAGGGAACTCTGGCTATGAAATTCAGATTGCAAACCCAGAAAGATATAACAGGGAACCAAGGGGAAAGGAGCATAGAAGAGTGATAAAAAAACAAATCGCCTAAATCCACCTTAATAGGAAGGCCCTATTTGGTTATTTGGTTACTAAATTCCATGTTTAGAAGGTAAAAGAGAGGTAAAGACATGAAGGCTCTGATAAAGAAATGCAAAACAATGAACATCAAAGTTTTTTCTACAACTACCAGTAACATAAATGAAATAGGACAAATGCCATGTTTCCTCCTTTCCCTCAAAAATGCAGCCTAATAATATCATATTATAAGAGATGGGGTAGTGGTGCATAACAGTGTAAAATCAGGAAGAATTTTGGCAGAGGGGCCAGGGGATACTTGGTAGACATCTGGTTAGAGGTTGAATTCCCAGAGTTACTGATAGATATAATCTTAAATATAAAGAATAATGTGATGCACTAAACAGTCCTTAACATTGTAATTAAGGAGTTTATCTTTTAATCATGATCTTTCAGCCTCTGAATTAATTAGCTTTTCTTCATAACACATCCCCCCAAAATATAGTGTCTTGAAACAACAAACATTTACTTTTTCTCACAATTCTGGGCATTTCTTCTAGTCTGGGCCAGCTCAACTGGGACTGTATGGTTTAGGATGACATTTCTCACAGGTTGGCTGGTGGCCTGGTAGGACTGGGGTGAGGGATTAAGGGGGTATGCCTTGACCTGGATGGTTTGATTTTGTTCCATATGATCTCTCATACTCTAGTTTACTGAATACTATGCTGAATAAAGAAAACACCCTGGTATACTAGGGAGAGGTGCAAGAATAGTTTTCACTATAGAGAAAGAGTTTTAAGTAAAGTAATACTGGCAGTGCAGGTTTCCTATTTTATACAGTAAGATGCCATAGTACAACAATGTACATGGACTCTTCAGATAACTTTAGCAAGAGGACACCATCCTATGCCAGTCAACAGATATAGGCGAAAGATCTATAAACATTAAAGAATCTCGTTGGTAATAGTGGGCTATTGTTGACCACTTCTTGACACAATGAAGGGCAATAATTCAAAAAGGAGGGACTTAAATGAATTCGCATGGCATTTACTAGCAAAAGCCAAGTAGCAGTAACTTAAATTACATTCAATGTCTGATATGTCATGTGTTAATATTATGCAAAGATTTTAAAGTACCCATTAAAGAGTCCTTCATTGATGTACACAAAATATTTGTTCACAGAGCATATGATGAACTTGAAGGAAGAGGTTCTTTGCCCTAGGGGAGAAAGGCTGTGGTTGATGTTTGTAATAACTTGTTCATGTTTCCCTGTCACACAAGGGTGCTTGAGAAGAGTGATATGAGGACTACAGGGTGGTGGAAGGTAGTAGAGATGCCTAATGACAGTACCACTGATCATCTGAGGACATGAGGTGAAGTTGTGGTGCAGGGATACCCAGGTCTCTGATCTGCTCTTGCTAAACAATATGTATCATTTTCTGTCAATAAACCACATCACTGAAGTCTTTGAAACTGTGTATTTGTTGTGTGACTAAATGCCCAACCTTCCTACCTGAATGGGATAATCCTACCTTGGAGGTTACCTCTTCAATCTCACCGACACCTAAATCCAATATTGTGGTTGTCCTTCCTGCCTCCTTTGGAGCATGTTTAACCTTCTCTTTTCCATTCCTTGGAGATCTTACATGATACATTTTCTACCCCACGACAACACCTTGCATTGGGGTGGAACATTTGTTATAACTGATAGCACTTTTTTGTAATTGTACTATTTTTTAACAGTACAATCAATTTGTTACAATTGATTAAAGATTATTAAAATTGTACTATTAACTATTGTCCATACTTTACATTAGGTGTATTTTTCCCATATACCACCCTATTATTAACACTTTGTGTTATTGTCAAGCATTTGTTATAATTCATGAAAGAACATTCTTATACTGTCCATTGTCTACAATGGGTTCACTGTGTTATACAGTCCTATGTTTTATCTTTTAATTTTTATTATAGTAATATATATGACCCTTTTAACCACATTGACCTATATAATTCAGTACTGTTAATTATACTCACAATGATGTGCTACCATCACCACTATCCATTTCCAAACCTTTGCAATCAATCTAAATAGAAATTCTGTATGATTTAAGCATTAGCTCCCCATTCCCTCCCCCCAGCCCCTAATAACCTATATTCTAGATTCTATCTCTATGAGTTTGCTTATAGTTCATCTCAGTGAGATTATATAATATTTCTCCTTTTCTGTCTTGTTTATTTTACTGAGCATAATGTCTTCAAGGTTCATCCATGTTGTTGCATGCATCAGGACTTTTTTCCTTTTTGTGGCCAAAAAAAATTCCATTTTATGTATATACCACATTTTGTTTATCCATTCATCAGTTGATGGACACTTATATTGCTTCTATCTTCTGGAAAATATAAGTAAAGCCAAAATGAACGTTGGTGTACAAATATGTGCAAGAGGCCCTGCTTTCCATTCTTCTGGGTATATACCGAGTAAGGGGATTGCCAGCTCATATGGTAATTCTATACTTAGCTTCCTGAGGAACTGCCACACTATCTTCCACAGCGATTGCACCATTTTATATCCCCACCAGAAATAAATGAGTGTTCCTATTTCTCAACATCATCTCCAACATTTGCAGTTTTCTGCTTTTTTAATAGTAGCATTTCTAGTGGTTGTGAAATATCTCATTGTGGCTTTGGTCTGCATTTCCCTAATAGCTAGAGATATTGAGCATTTTTAATGTACTTTTACCCATTTGTATATCCTCTTTGAAGAAATGTCTATTCAAGACTTTTGCCCATTTCAATTTCTTGGTATGGTGGTTGCCCATCATCACCTCCTTGTTAGTTGTCTTGGGTGAGTCCAGTGAACTGGAGAGTAGGTGTTGCAACTCTGTTGAGGCTCAGGGCCCAGCTGGCACATGGACAGCCCAAAGATTCAAGTCTCTTGGACATACATCTACCAACTACAGCACCCACCAACTATAGGTTCAAATAAAAAGGACAGAAGAGCCATGTGTAGGGAAACCACAACTTAGTCCAATTCTGTCACACTGGGGAGCACAAACCCCAAAGTAGGGCCCATTAGCAAGGCACCAAACTCATGAGATATCTGTCCTGACCATAGTGCCTGAGTATCTCTAGAGCCATCAGGAGACCCACTATTTGGGGTAGGTGACAGTTTTTTGATGCAAAAAAGTTTTTAATTTTGAAGAGGCCCCATTTATCTATTTGTTCTCTCATTGTTTGTGCTTTGAGTATAAAGTCTAAGAAACCATTACCTAACACAAGATCCTGAAGATGCTTCCCTATATTTTCTTCTGGGAGTTTTATAGCCTTAGTTCTTATATTTAGATCTTTGATCCATTCTTTGAGTTAAATTTTGTACATGGTGTGAGATAGGGGACCTCTTTCATTCTTTCGTATATGGATACCCAATTCTCCCAGTTCCATTTGTTGAAGAGACAATTCTTTCCCAATTGAGTAATCTTTGCCCAGTTGTCAAAAATCAATTGACAGACAATAAAAACAACAACAAAAACAAACTAACAAAAAAACACAACTGGCCATATTTGTAAGGGTCTATTCCTGGAACTGTCAATTTGGTTCTATTGGTCAATATGTCTATCCTTGTGTCAATACCATGCTGTTTTGACCACTGTAGCTTTGTAACATTCTTTAAAGTCTGGAAGTGTTAGTCCTCCAACTTTGCTCTTCTTTTTCAATATGTTTTTGGCTAGTCAGGGCCCCTTAGTCTTCCAAATGAATTCAATAACTGAATTTTTCATTTCTGCAAAGTAGGCTGGTAGAATGTTGATTGGGATAGCATTGAAGCTGTAAATCATTTTGAGTAGAGTAGAATTGACATTTTAATGATATTTAGTCTTCTAATCCATAATATTCATGGGGTTCTATCACAGCTGTGAGAGGGTATATAGTCTGTGTCCCCAGTGGGAGGTGGGAGGGATCCAGGCCACTGCCTCTGAGCAATTCCCAAGCTATGCAGGGCTGAGTAAAAGAGAGGGTGTGGGGTTGTGGGTTTGTGGGTCCAGGATGCAAGTTTCCTCTCTGATATTTTTTTTTCTTTGACTGAGTACTTGTGGAGTCTTTCTCCAGTCTCTACTGTACTGCAGAGTTCTAAAAAGTGGGATTTATCCTATTATTTGCTGAATCTTTGTGGAGGTTTTTTCAGGGGATGTCTTATGCCACCATGTTGCTGATGTCTCTCTATCCATTGATTCCTGAATGCTGTTTAGGGAGAGTTTTCTTTCTGGGATCTTATCTATCTTCCTCTCTTTGTTACCTTTTATAATATACTAACATCTAAACACCTCTTATATTCCTTCTTTAAGAGCAGTTACTCCTTTTCTCTCATGCTTCTGTCTTTTAAAATATCAATTTTTAAAAGAACTTTTTTCTCTCCTCCAAACTAATCAGCATGTTCTCATTTATTATTTTCAATCTTGTTCTGTTCTTATAATGATAATAAGTCTTAAATCTGTTTTAAACTAGTCCAGATCCTTCTTTAACTCTAAACAAAATTGACTCCTGGACACAAAGTATTCTAAGCACAAGATATTTTTTTTTCATTTTCAGCCTTTGCTTTCATAATAACTTCACTGAGTTGATTCTCTACTCTGACCAAGAATATAGTACATCCTTATAATAAGGAACCACCACCATCGTCACCACCTTTTTCCTCTTTATCTGTTCATCGACAGAAGCTACCAACTTTTCATGATTGGATTGGACTCATACCCTTGATTCTTGAAATCCAAACCCATGATCTTGAGATCACATGGCGATCTGAGCACACAGTGAGTAGGACTTCCCTTACCTGAGCAATATGCAGTTCATCAAAATAAAATATTGCAACAGAGTAAGAGTATATACAGAATAGTATATGCAGACATAGACACAGTCATTATTTATCCTCCCTTCCCTTCTGGGCTAACACAACTTGGATTAGTACTTTGTTGAACACAAGCCTGCTAAAAATAGAAAAAAGATCAATTATACAGCTATCTTTGAAGGTCATGGTAATGGTTCTTATATCAGTCAAAGTTCTATTTTGAACATTTTATTTTAAAATGTTCAAAAAATTGGGGAGACACTTGAATAAGTTAAATAGATGTATTGGCTGCAAGAGTTTAATATTTAACATTAGCCATGAGAAGGTGATAGATAGCAATATTTCCTAAACTAATTTAAAGCCCAAGACACTTTTAGTATGCTTTTCCTGAGATTAGGACTCTATAGAATACCATTTGGGAAATGCTGCTACAGGTGGTAATGCTGTGCTGTGTGTGTAGAGGGTAGAACTTTAAAATTTTCTTACTGGATTTCAGGACATGTTCTTCCTGGATACAAGACTTTTACCCCTTGTCCAAAGACCTGCATCATTTTGGGAAATGAAAGGAATTCAAAAACAAAGTCAAATATCACATCTGTTTTTCAATCATTTATAAGCTATTTTGAGACATTTACACATGAACCAATTAAATAATAATGCATGGTAGTTATAGTAGTAATAACAAAATATCAATTATTTAATACCTAATGTGTTTCACATGCTGTTCTAGCTTCCTTATAGGCGTGATCTCATTTAATTCCCCAAATCTTTGTAGGTATCATTATTATTCCCATTTTCATATAGGGAAACTGAGGCTCTCTTGGCAGAAGTGACACAACTAAGTGGCAGAGATGGAATTGAAATGCAGATCTCTGACTCTAAAACATGTTATTTCTCTTATTGTCTCGCCTATGTGCCTCCCCATCTGTGATTAATAGTAAAAATAGGAAGTATAAGTATTAACACTGTAGCTGTTAAAGAATAGAGAACTGATGAGAGATGGCGCATCCAAGAGATCCTTCAGTGACTGAGACAGAAGCTAACACTAAATGTGCAGCATTTAGGTAAATAAAGGAAGAGGAAAAGCCATTCTAAGTAAGGAGAACATTATAAGCAAAGATATGGAGGGAGTTGGTACTGAAAACACTAAAAAGTGTTTCAATGAATTAGCAAAAAGTGATATTCTTGTAACCATAAATAATTATGTCAAAATATATTACACTAGAGGCTAGATGAGCTGGTCAAGAATAAGGCTGCAGGGGAGCCGGCTCTGGCTCAATTGGTTGGGCTCTGGTTTACCACATGCAAGGCCCCGGGTTCGGTTCCCAGGGCCTCCTGGCACAGGCAAGCCACCACACGGTCAACTGACGCAGCAGGGGGAGACAAGCAGACACAGAGAAACGCAAAGCAAATGAACACAGCGAGCACAAGCAGCAAGGGGTGGGGGGGATATATAAATAAATTAATTAATAAAAAAAAAAAAGAATAAGACTGCAGAGTTTAGAAGACTCTGCAACATTCCTGGGTGCTTGCCCTGGGTAAGGTAGGTGCCATCCAAAGAATGACTGACAGCCTTGGAGCTGTCTCATTTCCTTTGGTCAGCCTGGTTCAAAGCCCATGGGAAGGGCTCTACATTGAGGAAAGTGTGGTGAAAGGGGCTAAAATGTGCTCTAAGCGGCTGGAAAGAATGGTGGGGAGAATGGCAGCCTGCTTCACCTCAGGGTTGGGAGAGTTATTTACCACTTGCCTTTCTTCTTTTCTTCTCTGCATCTCTCCCTCTTTTGAAGAGCCACCACAAAAGAAAAAAAAAAGCAGTAAATGGCTTTCGTAACACTACTTTCCTCCATTAGGTGAAATCTTTTTTGAGAAGACAAATACGGCCAGGAATTCATCAAAAATTCAAATGAAAGTTTTTAAACAATTCTGGTAATTGGTTCATTGGGGAGAGCCTCCTATTCAGAGACATTAGGTGACAGCACAAAATATGTGGACTGGCCTAGAAGAGTTTCCCAAATTTATAAGACTCACTGGAAATATTTTTTAAAAACTAAACTAAAAATCAAAACTCTTTTTCCAGGTCACTCTCCAAATATTCTGATTCAGTGGTTCTGGTAAGGTGCCAAATTTTTTGTATTTTGAAGAGGTTCCCAGGGTAATTTTTATCAGCATAGACATCATGGGGAGCTTCTTACAACTGCAGGCTTCTCCCCAACCTGTGCAATCCAAATCTGCATATTAATAAAATCTTCAGATGACTTCATAGAGATCCTAAAGTATGACAGGCAATGTGCTTCTCCAATTTCAATGTACAAATAAATTTTCTAGACTCTTGTTAAAATGCAAATTCTGATTCTATAGATCTGAGGTATGGGGTGGGGCCAAGACTGCATTTTAACAAGCCCCCCAGGTGACTCAGATTGCTGGTCTGCAGACCATACTTGTAGGAATATGGGTCTAAACTGAAAGATTAGTGAGAGACTTGATAGTATTAAACAGAATATACTACTAGAGTCCACCTTTTTCCAAACTATCACATGAATTAAAGTCAAAAGGTGAGCAATGTTGGGTTATGAATTACTGGGAGAATTAGAAAGTTTAAATCGGATTCCATAGCCAGAAGGAGTTTCCCATGGCTGACAATCTTGAGAACTTTCCAAGAGATAGTGTGGTAGAGAGTCTTGAATAGTGACTGGTATGTGGTAGGTGCTCAAATAATATTGAGTGAATGAATAAATATTGGATAAATCCAGGAGAGGTCAAGGATCTGGACCTCAGGAGTACTCAATCGGGAGATCGATGAGTAAATGAATGATTAAACGGTGGAGTCAATGTATTTCTAATAATATGTAATATTTAATGGAAAGTATTTCAGAATGTGTGTTGTCAGGGTCACCTGTCCAAGCTTAGCCCAAGAATCTTCTCAAGAACCCCGAGTCCCTCTCCACGTATCCACAGTCTATCCCCATTAGACTGGGAACTCCCAGATGATCAGATCTTTGTCTTATCCACACTTATCCCCCACAAAGCCTTGGGCATAGTAGGCATATATTAAATATTGTGGAATTGAATCAAAGCATGCTTATAATTTACACTCAAAAGTGAGAGCAATCTCTGGAGTTTCTCGAAGGTACATGCTTGCTTAATGCTTGTAGGCTCCTATCCTGTCCTCACTAGAAGATATGTATTGGGGAAAAAAGAAACTTGTTCAGAAAGGATGTCTGGAAAGGAGAAGCAAATGTTTCTGTGTGTTGATGCTGAAGGGCATTAAGATTTTACACTTCTACAATAGGCACAAGGATGATACAAGCTTTCCTGGTGTCATCCAAAAACTAGATCTTTATCTTTTCATAAAGTTCTCCTCTCAAGTGTTCTCACTAGCCTCCATAAAGTAAACTGCCTGAGTTTCTCAGCACTAAGGAATGGACAAACTGTATGGTTTTTCCATTCAAAGTTTCATAGAAATCTATTTTCTTATACTTCAAATGCTCAGTGATATCATCAGAAATACTGGGAGGTTTTTTGTTAGGAGAATATTTGGCTAATTAGGTGATTAGAGCTTCAGTTGCATCTGCAAACAGCAAATGTAAACTAGAATTTGCAAAAATATTCCTCAATCTAGAAGGAAGTTTTCCTTTCCAAATCCCTTGCAATGCAGGAGCAGGCTTTAGCAGACATAAATTAGAAAAGATCTGAAAGACCTCTTTGGACAATGTGCTGACTAAAATGGAAAGTTTACACAATAAAATTGACATTACCTGAAAATTTAAGAATACAAGAAGGAAAATGAAGTACAAGTAAGACTAGATTTCAGAGTTTTTATTGAATTTCTCTTTATGTTTTAAGTAGTCCTCCTCAAGCTGTTAGAAAATTCCCTGGCTGCAACTGCAGAGAGCGAGAGCCTCAGGGATATCTATCCAAAACAGAGGAAGCGCCATGAAGTGAGCCAGGTCAGTGGTTACCACCAAAGCCAACAAATTAGCGCCCACCATTAAGGCAGCTGAAATTCATCTCAGGATTTTCCAGCCACCAATACTTGAAACTGCTGGTTAGTAAGTTTAAGCATCCCACACTTTGACACAAATCCCATACCTCCTGTTA
>PVKH010020455.1:0-14580 GCA_004027955.1 Chaetophractus vellerosus | reverse complement strand
GATGATCCATTGATGGGCCCTTGTTATTGATGACTAGCCTTATGAGTTTTTACTCTTGAAATTGAAACAGCCTAGTGTTATGGGTTGCCTAAGAGTTGCTTCTTGAGAACCTCTTTGTTGCTCAAATGTGGCCTCTCTCTAAACCAAACTCAGCATATGAATGCATTACCTTCCTCCCAGTGTGGGACATGACTGCCGGGGATGAGCCTCCCTGGCAATGAGGGATTACTAACAAGTGCTGACGGGCAATACAACTGGAAAAAGACTTCGAATAAAAGGGGGAAATGGTAAAGACAAATGAGTTCATAGGGCTAAGAGACTTCAAAGTGAGTCGGGAGGTCAACCCAGAGGTAACACTTATACAGATCCCAGTAGGACCTCCTAGGCTTCCAATATGGATATCACCCCAAACAGAGGGGCTCCTGAGGGCTCTGGAGACATCCAGGTCCTATATCATTGCAGATAGCCCCAGAGTTTGGTGCCTTACCAGTGGCCCTAATTTGGAATCCTTGCTCCTGAGAGTGACAGAGTGTGATCGAAATATGTCTTCACTGCACATGGTCCATCTGTCTCTTCTATTCAAACCATATGTGATGCCAGAGTTTTAGATGTACTTCCAGAGAGCAGAGACTATGGGCTGTCCATGTGCCAGCTCGGTCCAGAGGCTTGGTGGACCTGCAAATCCTACACTACAACTCAATGGACTCACCCAGGACACCTAGTGGGGAGATGATGATGGACAACGGCTATCCCGGGGAATAGAGGGAGTCTGAAGCTGCAGGCAGGATAATCTCATCCATCGTATCCACAGGATATAAGCCTCCTCTCACTTGGTGGTAGAGGGGACATCACCATCCCAGACTCCTCGGGATTGGGGGAAGAGCTATGGACTAGAATGGACTTGTTGGTGTCCTGTTATAGACTTGTTGTGATTCATGCAATGGAAGAAATTGCAAACTTATGTGGAGCCAATGGCCACTGGACACTCTGGGGACAGGGAGAGAGAAGGGCAGTTGTAATATGGGGCCTTTTTTGGGACTTGGGAATTGTCCTGGGTGACATTGCAATGGCAGATATAGGCCATTTTATATCATCATATAACATGGAGAGCTGTGTGGGATAGAGTGTGGTCTACAGTCTGAACTGTGGTCCATGCTTAGTGGCAAAGCCCCAAAATGTGTATATCTATTGCAGGCGATGTGCCACATTGATGAAGGATGTATATGTGGGAGGTTGTGGGAGGTGTGGGAGGTGGGGCATATGGGTACCCCTAAAATTTTTGTGTAACATTTACGTAATTGATGTATCCTAAAAAAAAGAATTAATTAAAAATTTTAAAAAATAAAATAAAAAATAACCAAATAAATAATTGTGCAAGGATAGCCAGAAATAGCAGCCATATACAGCAGGGGAAACAGAAAGGTTGAGAGGTGAGGAATTTTCTTATTTGTTTGTCTGGTTTTTGTTTATTATTATTATTGAAATAATGAAAATGCTTTCATAATGATTGAAGTGATGAATGTACAACTATGTGATTATACCAAATACCATTGATTGTACATTTTGGATAAATTGTATGTTTTATTAACATGTTTAATAAAATTGATTTATTTAAAAAAAAAACACCAAAATCTAGATTCTGTTCATTACGTGGGCTAAAGAAGAATGGTCTACTTAACCCCAAGGAAATTCAAACTGGAAAAGAAAGTAAAGAAAAATGTACAGTCTCTAGCCATTAAAGGAAAACAAGCTAAAATGACTTTAAGATACCACCAAATACATTAAAGTAAAATAAATACAAATGATAAAACTCAGGCTGCCTAGAGCTGGGAGGGTTGGGGGTAAATGGAGAATGACTGTTGATGGGTACAGGCTTCTTTTTGGGGGTGATGAAAATGTGCCAAAATTGACATGGTGATCATTGCACAGCTTTGTGAATATACCAGAAACAATTGAATTGCACTTTAAATGGGTGAATTTTATGGTGTATGAATGATATCTCAATAAAACTGCTTTTAAAAATTCAAAAAAAAGATACTGCTTTATTTTTTTATTCAAAATGACGCAAATACTATATTTTCAATATTCTCCTTTAAGGACTCACTTTGAATAATGTATCAAATAATGTTATAATTAAGTTTAAATTGTCTTTCAGTGAATGAAAAAGTCACTGATTCAAGAATTTCTCCTTGTGTATATCTTCTTTTGATGGAAAATAAATCAAAATATTCATTCAAATTTGTGAGGTGTTCAGTGACAACTTTTCACAGATGTGCAATATCAAAATTATCCCCTAATTCATTTATAGCTTGTTCAACTATGAAATTTGTCATAACAATCTACAAACATTCTGTGTGCTCATAAATCTTCCTTTTGTCCTTGGGCCTTATCTGCCATTGAAGAGCATGTTGCATTCCTTCCCCACATGGGCGTATTATGATAATTAAAAATATCCACGGTATTAAACAAACAATTCTGGCATCCACTTTACACCTTTAAAGTTCGAGGACCCAACTGGTTTCTTATTTTGCAGAAATATCAAGAGTTTATTCCCTGGTTCAATTGTCTAAACAGAACCTTCCTCCTTAATAACCGTTGTACCTTAGCATGCAAAGAAGCTGTTTGTAATCAGTTTCCTATTATCCCCTAATTAGTAGGATAAACTAAAATTTAATGCATTAGCCTTGACATAATTCACATTGTATAGTTCAGTTGATATTATTTTTAGCTGTAAGACATTCTCACTAAAGGATTCTGTGTCATTAATGGACACATTATTAAACAATGTAATCCTTTAGAGCTTTATAGAACTCAGATAGTTGCATTTTTATGTAAGGAAAACCTCCATAGCCTAGTGTCGTAGTCAAACTTCACATATGTAGTGGTTTGGAGTTGTATGTACCCCCAAAAAACATGTTCTTAAACTTAATCCATTCCTGTGGGTGTGAACCCATTTTAAGTTGGACCTTTTGATGAGGTTATGTCCGTTAAGGTATGGCCCACTTCACTCAGGATGGGTCTTAACCCTGTTACTGAGTCCTTTATAAGAGAATGAAATTCAGACAGATGGAAAGCCAAGGAAGTAAGAACCTGAAATTCAGTGGAACCTAGAAGAGACAAGTAAGAGTCCAGGAAAAGCCGCAATGTGCATTGCCGTGTGACAGAGGAGACAAGGACCAAGGTTTGCCGACAGCCAGTCCCAAACTGCCATAGTCTTTGTGGAGAAAGGATGGCTGTGTTAATGCCTTGGTTTGAACTTTTTCCTGGCCTCAAAACCAGAAGCCATTAAATTCCCTTTGAGTAAACAGCCAATTGCATGGTGTTTGTTTGAGCAGCCAAGGAAACTAAAACAACATATTTTTAAAGAATTACCATATTAGCAATACATGAGCATTTGTCAACTTGCAATAAAAAAATACAGGCTAGCTGATTTGTTCTGATGAGAGGTTCTGTGTTATTTTGTTGTCAGTTCCTGAATATGTTTAGCTATGATATCATTGGAAAGTGGCCCTCAATCTAACTTCTTTACCTTCTTCACTCAACCTTTAGTTTTTCTTTATATTTGTTATGTAAATGCCACCTAATTGTTGAACGCTACATTGCTTCGTTAGCCAGTACCTGTCTCCAAGTAGCACAGGGTGGTTTTAACACTTCAACATCAGTTATCACTAAACAAACAAATAAACAAAAAACCTCAATTCATACTTGTGAGTAAACCAGCATGAACTCATTCGATCTTCAGGTCTCTGGCATCCTTTCCTCAACATCATTTGGATGAATACCGCTGTCACATTCAGAAAAGTTGTTCTTCTCAACAAAAGTCCAGCGAAACTTGTTTCACCATCAGTATCTTTGGGTTGAAAACAAATAATACCAATTATACCTCCCTTATTTAACTAATAATGCAAAATAAACATTTATAAAAGGTGGTAAAAATTGGCATTATTGTGAAGTAGCAACTTATAGAAGTCATAAATGCTCACACTTTTTTTTCCATATTTTTATACAATTTGGGGTTACCAAAGACTAACTGTAAGATATCACCCAGTCTAACGCATTCCTACCACACCTCTCTAGGATATGACTCACCATGCTGTTTTAATAACACATGAACTGGTCTATAGCCTGATTAAATATGTGGATGAAATGGCAATGTCCAATTGTTATACATTTTTAAAATGCTCACTGTTGGTCTCTGTTCTTATTTCTTCACAGAACCACAGTAAATAGTCTGTAAACCAGTAATGGTTTGTGGCAGCCACGCTGATTTGCACTGCACTTGAGGATGCAGTCCATCAAAACAGGGAAACAAACCAAGGAGGAAGACATCAGACATAAGAAGGTCTGGGTTAAAGGAAGTTGCAGAATGGAGCTGAGGAGCAGGCCCATAGAGCAACCCTTCCAGACTGGGAGAGACCTCAAGGAAAAAGCTTCAAGATAAACAGAAAAGCACTTGGATTGTTAGTTCCCCCTCCCACCACTGTCCTTGGCCATGTGAAAAAGAGCATTCAAGGGGCTTTTCAACTCATGTGGAAAGCTGGGGAAGCATTAATGACAAAGACAGAAAATCATGCAAGCAGGCAGGCAAGGCACAATTATTAGCGACAGGAAAAGCAAAGTAAAACCATCCTTAAAATAATTGTAATGAAAAATATGATACAACTACTCTGGGGTGATGAAGAGGAAAGAATGTGGGGAATGTAAGAGCACTGCCTCTTTTCCAACACGAAGGCAATTAGAGATGTCTAAAAGTTACAAATCAAGAAGTGAAAGGGAAGATATCTTATTTAGAATTATGGAGGTAGACACCAGAATAAACTGCCAAAACAATCATCATTAGTTACTTCTAGGGAGCAGCATTCAAAGTAGAGGTGAAGTAGGGGCTTCTGATTTTAGGATACGATTTGTAAAAAAATTTGTCTTGCAAAACTGTGCACATTTATAAAATAATTTAATTGATGCAAGTCTAGTTTAATATTTTGTCCTCTTAACTTTACCAAAAGTTTGATTTACTGAAAATACCTGTTCCACGCAAATACTTTTTGCTAAATATATGTATGTCAATGTCTATGGGCTGCTTAAAACTAAATTAGTTATCATGACTATATCTAATATTCTAGCATGATTTTGAGCCATTCTTAAAACTTTGCAATTTTACCTGAAAAATAAATTAATCACCATACCATTGATCTCTGTATTTAAAGTTCAAAATTTTTGGCATTTAAAAGGTTCAATAGGACTTACTGCTTTTTGTGCTTATGATTAAAATGTGGTTCAGAAGACTTCAGATTATCTTTTTAGAAAGTCACCTCACCTCTGAGCAGAGAAACCCCTGCTCTTTAGAGGGAAAGTATTTGTACAAATATCAAGCAAAAAAAAAAAAATGAGGTTAAAGTGGAAAGGATTTGGCAATGCTAACTTATAGCCACTGCCAGAATTACAGCTATTATGCTTTGTTTGCAAAATTTCATATTGTCATGCTTAATATAAAATATCATGATGCTCTTTAGACACATAAGTTAAATTTTACATTAAGGTGGGCAAAAGAATAGATGAACTTGGCATTATCAACTTGCTAACATATTCTGATAATATATTTGTCAAGTCTTACTACTATTATTTTAATTACAAAGGTTAAAAAAGCATGAGACATTCTGTTACATGTGACAACATGGATGAACCTTGAAAACATCATGTTGAATGAAATAAACCAGGCACAAAAGGAGAAATATTATATGATCTCACTGATATGAAGTAATTAGAATAAGCAAATTTATAGTCAGAAATGAGAGTAAAGTTTACAGGGGCCAGGGTCAGAGCAGGGAATGGGGAGTTAATGCTGAAATTGTACAGAATTTCTATTTGGGAAGATGGAAAAGCTTTGGTGATGGATGGTGGTGAACATTGTGAGTGTAATTAACAGCACCAAATTGTATATTTGAATATGATCAAAAGGGCGAATTTTAGGTTGTATATATAGTACTAGAATACTATTTTTTAAAAATTACAAACAAACGTAGGACTGTACAGCACAAACAGGAAACCCTAATGTAAATGATGGACTAAAATAGGATAATATTCCTTCATCATTTGTAGCAAATGTACCACACTAATGCAAGGTGTTAATAATAGGGTGGTATATGGGAGCTCTGTGCGTGATTTTTCTATAAACATTCACCTTTTCTTAAAAACAAACAAACAAACAAAAAAACCCATATGAGGCAAAGAGTTGAAGCCCAGAATAACTTTCATTCTGCTTGGTGACCTGAAACATGTCCCTGGGAAACTCTTTCTTTGGCCACATGATCCTTGTTTCATCTTTAGTCCTTGATGACCCAAAACCTTTCAGCAATTCTCATTCTTCTAAATGAAAAATTACTCTCTGTCTGCAATTTAGAGCGTCTGAATGTCTTACTTTGGAAATGCTGCCTAGGGGGTGTAGACAGAGGGGTGCCTGCAAAATAACACATGAGAAATTGCCTTGAGTTATTCTGGAGCAAAGCGACTGTTGGGTTTAAATGGAGAAGAGATTCTGGCTTGCACAATATCCATGTTCCAAGTAAATCAAACCCTGTCTCCAAAGATTCACTGTAGGTCTCTTATTGAACTGGAAGCAATTCAAGTCTACAGGGCTCAAGGCCAGGGGGAAAGAGAGAGATGGCATGAGCCACCCATTCCCAAAATGAGTGTGCAGTTGCAATCAGGTTAATATGAACATCAGGGTCTCAAAGCAGCATAAGGTAATGTAAGAAGGCTATGTGGAAATGCAAAAGACTGGACTGCTTGTTTTGGGTTAGGTGTGGCAGATAGATCACAGAGTTTTAGGCTGCTTTGGCAACAGAATGTGAAGACCAGGCCTTCTTTGCCACTGGCTACAGCTCTATGGTATCCCCTAATCCTCTGTTTCTATGGAATTCCTGAGGCTCTGGCTCAGGTCCAACAATCTAATCCCTACACCCTTGTTGGGAACAGCCACAGGGAGTACTCATGAGAGTTTAAAGGATAGGTCAGGTCCTGTTTGATTCCCAGCCTCTAAATTACTCCAACCCATAGTTGATCATTTCCATCCTCTAACTTCTCGCCCCCCCACCCCGCCCCCCATATGAGGCACAATTGCCAAAACCAGTTCTGTCCCAAAGAGGGAGAACTTGAACTAGTTCAAACTGTTTCTGGGATATTTAAGCACTGCCACCTCTTTTCTCTGGGAATCTCCTCCAGGCAGTGAATTCCAGCCCAGATCCCCCAGGGTCCCCAGGTCTTAATCTCTGCCTCTAAATCTCCATGACACAGCACATGTACCGGGCATGTCAGATCCAGGAACTTGCCTGGAGTTTTCCACTTGGATGTTAACAAAAACCTCAAATGCAAAATAATCCCAAATAAAACCATGATTTTTATCTCCTCCAAACCGATTCTCCCTTTCTGTTCTCTTCCATAATTGATAGAGCTCTACCCTCTAACCCACACCTCCAATCAAGGAAAACAGAAGCATGGGGCTTGTCTTTGACTCCTACTTCTTCCATGCCTCATTCCCGACATCCACGCAATCATCAATTCTTAACTCTTACCCTATGCAGTTTCTGCAATTCATTTATACTAATATTTATTATTATCATATACTATGCTATTATAAAAACTTCCTCCCTGCTCTGAATACATGCCTCCAGCCTTATCTCACTCTTTCCTCTGCCAGTGTAAATCACAAATAGGATGTTGTACTGGGTTGAATAATGTCCCCTCAAATTCATGTCCACCCAGAACCTCAGAATGTGACTCTATTTGGAAATAGGTTCTTTGAAGATACAATTAGTTAAGATGAGGTCATACTGGGTTAAGGTGGGCCCTAAATCCAATTTAATAGGTATCCTTGTCAGAGGAAACTTGGGAATGGACACAGAGATGTGAAGATGTGAAGATGGAGGCAAAGATTGGAGTGATACTGCCACAAGCCATGGAATGTTGGGGCCACCAGAAGCTAGAGGAGGCAAGGAAGGATTCTCCCCTAGAGCTTTCAGAGGGAGTGTGACCCTGTCAACACCTTGATTTCAGCCTCCAAAAGTGAGAGAATACATTTTTCCTGTTA
Organism: Chaetophractus vellerosus; assembly: GCA_004027955.1. Lineage (NCBI taxonomy): Eukaryota > Metazoa > Chordata > Mammalia > Cingulata > Chlamyphoridae > Chaetophractus > Chaetophractus vellerosus. The sequence continues at coordinate 6,497 of PVKH010020455.1, read as the reverse complement.
TAAGCCAGCCAGTTTGTAGTACTTTGTTACAGAAACTATCAAAGGAAACTAACATAGATGTTTAAAATCTTTCAATGGCTCCCTATTGCCTTCAGGACAAAGCCCCTTTTCCTTAATATATCATGAAAGGCTCTTCTAATCTGGCTCCTGCTTCTGTTTTATGTCTTATCTATGGCATGAGACATCCCAGCCATTCCATTTATTTCAAAGCCTTGATGATGCTCAACTTTTTGTGCTTTCTAAGCAAACCAAGCTGTTTCAAGTCACTGTGCTGTGCATGGTGTTTTGTGTTCTCCTGTATGAAATCTCCTCCCCAATCCACCTAGCAGATATCTAGTCCTCTGAAGAGTCTATTCAGGCTTCACCTTCTTGTGGGGCTTTCCCATTCATAGGGCCCCCAAGACAGTCTAGATTCATTGCCTCCCTTTGTCGTTTTCCTGTGTCATATTCATTTCTCTGCCCACTGTATTCTGGCTTCTGCCTTCACTATTCCTCTGAAAGTGCTCTTGTGAAGGCCTCAAATGACCTTCAACTTGCCAAATCCAATATCTTTTTGCTACTTAGTCAACTTGGCCAATCTCCTGTGTTTGATTCTGTGGATCAATTCCATCTATATTGGAGGCTTATGGGGCTCCCACACTTTCCTCAGTCTCCTCCCATATGTCTGACCAGTCCTCGATAGAGTGTCCCTTTGTTCTCTCTTTAATTGTTGGTTTGTCTTGGGTTACACCATTAGCTCACCAGTTTACTTACAATGGCAATCTTACCCACTGCTATAAATCTTAGACTAATATACCGAACGGCCCATTAAACATTTCCATACAAAAGTCTGACCAACACATTAAAGTCTGACCCCATCTTTCCCTATACAATCTGCTTTACTCCTCTGTTTCCTTGGTGTGTGAAACCAAATTCTACCTAGCAACTCAAAATAGAAACTTGAGAATTACCGTGATTTCACCCTTTTCTTCAACATCCAATGAATGACAGTCTTATAGATTTTGTCTTCCAAATGTTTGTTGACTTTATTGTGTGCTCTCTCCATCTTATACTACTTCTTGTTATACTATTATACAGACTCATAGTTGGGTACTTGTCTCCCTTGGACCTGTCCAATCCCTCCTCCACACTACTACCAGAGTAGCCTCTCCCTGCCATACAACGTCCATGGCATGCACACACACACACATACACACACACCTAAACCTCTTCAACAATTCCCTCTTAGCTACAGGAGACTGAATTCCCTCCTCCTTAATATCTCCTTTCTTTCTTATCTTCCTTTCGTACCTTATCACTTGACACCGTCTTTCTCAGTGTCCATACTGAACACCTTATAACTATGCTCACCAGCTGCTCCTTGCTTCTAAGTTTTGGCAGATATCATTAGCTCTCCTTGGAATGCTCCACTCCCACTATGTAAAATGTCTACTCATCTTTAAAGACTCTGGAAACTTTTTCTGCTTCCCACTTTACTTCCACTACTACAACATATAACTACAAATTAAATTATTTTACCCTTTTCCTTGCTCCATGTCCTTTTTCTCCATAGAAGATTTACTTTTTCTCCCCATGTTACAGGTCCAACTCTTTTCCTCTGAGAAGTAGTATCTGAAATGATCCCTCACTTCTGGACATCAACATGATTTCCAGCTCCGTTGGCTCTACCCCTTTAGCCTTCAAATGTCCTCTCCTCCTTCAAAATGTTTTGACATTCGGGTCCCTATTAAGATCCCAAGCAGCCTATGAAAAATGGTGACAGCAAAGTCTCCTTTCAAGTGTGATGATCTTGGGCTCCCTGCCATAGCTGGCTGTCCCAGGCTTCACTCCCTTCTAGGATGGGCCTCCCTACCATCAACTAACATCAACTTTTTGTTGAAATTCCGTACATTTTTCAAGCTATGGGTCAAATGTTACTTCCCCCTAAAGCTTCCCTCACTTCACAGGAGAATATTTTCTCCTTTTTCTGTGTTCTTAGGAGATTTTGTGTATAAATTCAAAAGTGTTAAAAACACTTTGCTTCATTATTTGTCTGTCATCCCTTTTTGGGGACAAGATTGTGTTTTATTTATCTTTATGTATCAGACTGTCCCTAATAGGTTGAAGTGTTTAATCCTTGGTTGTGAAGTTGAATTGAAATGTTTATATACCACGATTTGTGTAATCACAATAAATTATTTTAAAAGCCCAGTTTTAGTTTTTTCAAAAGGGAGAACCACGTTTTCATAGGCAGGAAATTCTATGATATAATTGAAGTCCTTTTTGCTCCTTTCTCATGTTAGGAAGGCTGTTGCCTTTGAGTATAGTTATGAATCAAATAAGGTTCTATTCTTTGTGTCTGAGGAAGGCCCAGTCAGTATTTTCTTGCAAGCAAAGGAGACAGCTAGACTCCATAAATACTATTTTGTGACCCTAGTCCGTGAAAATGTTCGAAAGCAGCTTTCCTAGGAATACACAGCATCCTTGGGTCTCCCTGCAAACTGGGTTTTCTTTAGATAGGCAGCTTACATCATATGACAAATAAATGACTTGCTGCTGGAGGTGATGATTTAATTTACAATCTTTAGCTTCAAGAACATTTTGAAACAGAGTAAGTCACAAAATTATGCTCATTAAGGAGGGAGATTCTAAGCTTGTGACTAAATGAGGTTTATATTTACAGCCAATCTTTGGCCTTTAAACATATAATTTTATTTATAAGGCCTCAGACCCAGAAAAGTTATGTGTTTGTCACTTTAAGCTGATTATTGCTAATGCAGATTTGGATCTGTGACATGGCTGCTCTGCAGTGGAGCAACATTTGAAACAGGTATCAACTTTCAAGTCTCAACAGAATTCTCAATGTCCATGAATAAAATAAAATCTGAATATCAAATAGAAATTTGCAACTTCATAATGTAGCCTGAACATGAAAGAAGCTGTGAATTTCTAAATTTTTCCTTTCTATACAAAATATTGCCTCTCTGTAAGCAAACTGACACTTGGCAGGAGATGATAAAAATAAGTAATACTGAAAAGTACAAAGAAATCTTGAAATGTGCCCATGCTTTGTTATTTGACCCCATTCCCCTTCCCACCAGACAGAGCGCATAGCAAATGACATGATGTCTATCAGATGCATAGTCACCATTCACCACACTTTGGAAGACTTATAATGGCGCATATTCAAGCTCAGTGGAAATGCCCAAGCAGACCAACATCTCATTCAGTAGAGTCAGGGCAATATAATAGAGTGTTTCTTCAGTTTAGTCAGTGAATTAGAGTGGAAGGGCTAGACTCCAATTATTTTTCACGGAGAGGGGTTTATGCTCCCAAAAGCAAAATGAGACTTGAATCAAATTTGAGCGTTCTCCCCTAGAGTGGAATGTATACATTTGAGAGACAGCCGAGTCCAGTGAAATATCTTTAGGTATCAAAATGCTTTAAATTTTCTCAAGTGTTACATCATGAAGAGAGTACCTTTGGGAAAACAAATACTCCTTTGTTAGAGTTATGATATATTTTAATGAAGGAGCCCCTGTTATAAATGCCTTAAGCAAAATATTAGACATACATTTTAATGAAGTGGAATTATTTCTTTAGAGTAACAATGAAATTTTACTTATATCTGTTTACAACGGGAAAATGACAATAAATGTTTTAAGCATATTAAAAACAATTCATGGAGAGTTTTCCATGAATAAATGCCTTTCTCCACCCTGTGTCTAAGTTTGCTGCCAAAGTATTTGGGATGGGACACCTGAGGTACTCACTTCCTCCTGAGACGCAGGCCTCTTTCTTCTTTCACGTACTGTTGGCCCAAACGATTCTATCTGTTATAGTCAGAACCCACATCCAGCCAAACCAAAAGAGAAAAACCTTGGCATTTGTGCTCCTGCTTCACTTCCTGCTTCATCTCATGTGCTCCACAGTGCCCCTCTAAAGCTCCATCCTTTCAGGAAGCTGAGGCATTCTCTAAAGCCTCTACCACTCTTCACTCAGTTTCAGACCGATTTCCATAAATGAGGGGTCAACGTAAATTTTATTTTACTGGTACCTTTCCAACACCTCTGCATTCTATCTAAGCTCTCACTGGGGCATGGATGGCTCTCTCCTCTATTATAGGATATCCAGGTATCTGGGTGCAGGTGAGAAAGCAGTGGTCCCTTTTTGGCTCTCACATGGGCCATGTAGCATGGGAATGACTCATGTGAATGGGGTCATGTGACCTAGGACCATCAGCACCTATTTTCTTCTTTAACTTTTAGCCCTTCTATAGTCTATATTATCTTTAAACAACTTTGATAGTTTCTCTGTGGCCTGTATATTACATAAAACCTATGCATCTCTGTTTATAGTTCTCTCTCTCTTTCTCTCTCTCTCTATATATATTTAATATATATTCAGACTCTTAAGCTTTTCTTGGAAAGAACCTCCCCTTCACTTCAGTTTGTTCACATTATTCAAACTTGGCTGGATTCTATGGGGCATAACTGGCAGACTGGATCCTGGATCCAATGTGAACTTAGTTACAAGGTCTTTTCTCCTGCTTTAAAAAACATGTGCACACAATTTTTATAGGCTTCACCTCTGTTACCATTGGGCACACAATTCTACTGAAGCCACAGTTATTTTGCAAGTCAGCGAGGACTTCTCCAGCACTGGGTTGGAGTTATGTTGGTAACTTTGCTCTAAATCCCCGCCCCCCCATGGGAAAAATATGGACAGAAGGTAGAATAACATTAATCTTGCAAGCTGCTTTTCCATGACCAGTCAGAACCATCCTTAAATGAAGACACTGTATGCTGCTGGAGGCAGCTCTCATTCTGATTTCAATAAGTACTTGCCAGCCAGAGAAGCATTAGAAGGTAAAAGGGGATCAACCAGTTGTTAATCCATTTGTAACTTTGGTATGGGGTTAATTTCTTCAAATGGCGATGTTGTGTGTTGTTCGGTGATTTAGTGCCTTTGTCCTGCCAGAACTTTTCATTTTGTACCTTTCGCCATTGTTTTTGGCTGCAGATCAAGCCTCACATCTTCTGGTCACAGGATTCCTTTTTCTGCAGACTCCACTGTGGGCTAAGGCCTCCCTGTAACACGAGACGCCTCCATTTCCCAGCAGACAGCACATTAAAGCGAGGTCTGTTGGCCAGCTGCAAAGACAGGTGTTATTCTCCTTTAATTCATACCCGCTCCCCTTTCCTTTTCATAAGAATTCCTCTCACAGGGTTGTTCACAAATGCCGAAGGGATTGGGCAGATTTTATCCACGGTGGAGTCTGGGATTAAAAGTCTTCACCTGCTTGCTAGTTTAGTTTCATGAACAATACTTCCAGACATGGTGCACATATTTTTGTTGTTGTTTTGCTTCCCTTACTGATGAGCTCAAGGTCCACTACACAACGTGTTTACAGACTCGGATTTCAACTCCGCTCTTCGGAGAAGACTGATTCATGGATTTCTGAGAAGCTGGAGAAGTAAAGTAAATGCTGTAATTGTCTCTTTTATATCCATATACCAGGTCTTAAAAAAACCTTAACTGGTAGAATCCTATTGAATTTCATGGTTGCAAGACTAAACCAGATCAATTTTTTATCACTCTATTATATTGGTGAGAAAGGATCAAATACCATAATGTTTGCTACACACCAGACTCTGCTGCTTATTGATGTAATGAGAGTTGCAAGATGGTTTTGTGGGGTAACAGGAACTCTCATGCATTGCTGATGGGCACGCAAAATGGTGCAACCACTTAGGAAGTGTTTGGCATTTCTTGCAAATATGACTTTGGAGAGTCTTAGGATGATCTTTCAAGGATAAGTCGATAGGCTGTGAGGTTTCTGAGATGTGGCCACTCTGGTATAGATCACCACAATCCACTATTACATGCCCTGAGATGGCAACTCTACTTCCAAATATCATTTGTTAGTTTTTTCTTTTGTTTTTCTTGATTAGGGCCTTGACTGGGCTGCATCAGTAGGGTGTTGAGCCCCGACTCTCAGTGGGTGTGGTCTCAAGTATAAAAGGCAAGGCCAAAGACAGAGGGAGCAGATTTGAGAAGCAGATTTTTGAGATGCAGTTCTGATGTTGGAGAGGGTCATTCGCCTGATAGTCTACAGCTGACCTTGTGCAAGTAGCGCTAAGCCTGGAGAGAAACGCAGCCCCAGCAAGAGAGGAACCTAAAGGCCTGAGCCCTGGCAGATGTCGGCAGCTGTCTTGCTCCAACACGTGGCCTTTGGTGAGGGAAGAAACTTATGCTTTGTGGCCTGGTAACTGTAAGTTTCTACCCCAAATAAATACCCTTTATAAAGACTGTTTTGGTCAGCCACAGGAGTGCCTTTTGAAATATACCAGAGATTGGTCGGTCTTTATAAAGGGTATTTATTTGGGGTAGAAGCTTACAGTTACCAGGCCACAAAGCATAAATTTCTTCCCATACCAGAGTCCATGCCCTGGAGCAAGATGGCTGCCGATGTCTCCAGGGTTCAGGCTTCTGGATTCCTTTGTTCCCGGGGCTGC
>PVKH010020454.1:0-14583 GCA_004027955.1 Chaetophractus vellerosus | reverse complement strand
TATCACATTGATCCAGTCTGTGTTGTAACAAATACACTCTTACCAGGGATTGAACTGAGAGCTGCCAAAGATCGCCATCTGCTGGCAGACCAAGGACATGCATGCAAAAAAATTAAAAATAAGCAGGTAGGAGAGGCTATTTCCAGCCTCTATAGCCTCCTTCCCCAAGGCCCTAGGAAGTGAGTCTACAACCAATTACTGGGTCCAGCACCCAGTTTTGAGCAACCAGCAGGGACAATCCTAACAATCCAGGTCAAGCCAAGAGTCAAAAAGCAGTGGTAACACATAGCCTCCTGCCACCAACTCCCTACAAAAGAGAAAGAAATTGAACATCTGAGTAAACTACATCCTAATCAGAGGCCTAGACATCAGTAAAAAATTACGAGCCATACTAAGAAAATAGAAGACATGGGCCAAGAAAAGAAATATATCAAGCCCCAGAAGAGATGCAGAATTTGAGAGAAGTAATCAGTGAGATGCGCACAAATTTCCAAAATCAAATTAATGAGTTGAAAGACAATATGATTAAAGAAATAAATTACATCAAGAAGACATTGAACAATCACAAAGGAGAATTTGAAATCTTGAACAGAAAAGGTAACAGAGCTCATGGGAATGAAAGACACAGTAGGTGAGATAAAAAACACATTAGAACAACAACAAAAAAGACTAAAACAAACAAAACAAGACAAAACAAAAAAAAACACATTAGAGGCATACAACAGCAGACTCCAAATGACAGAAGAAATAATAAGTGATACTGAAGATAAAACAGCTAAAATTGAAGAGAAAAAAGAACACAGAGAGAAAAGAATGGAAAAAAATTGAGCAGGGGCTCAAAGAGTTGAATGACAGTATGAAATGCAACAACATACGTGTCACAGGAGTTCCAGAAGGAGAAGGGAAGGGAAAAGGGGGAGAAAGAGTATCTTAGGAAATAATAGCTGAAAATTTCCCACATCTCAGGAAAGAAATGAACTTTCATGTCCAAGAAGCACACCATACCCCAATCAGAATAAATCCAAATAGACCTACTCCAAGACACATACTACTCAGAATGTCAAATGTTAAAGATAAACAGAAAATTCTGAGGGGGCCGGCTGTAGCTCAATTGGTAGAGCGCCATTTTACCACGTGGGAGGCCCCGGGTTCGGTTCCTGGGGCCTCCTTGAGCGGGTAGACCACCTTGAGAAGGCAAGCCGCCATGGCAGGGCAAAGCCGCCATGGGCAGGGCAAGCCCTAGCGGGCAGGACAAGCCACCTGCGAGCAAGCAAGGCCGCTGCACCATGAGCTGACTCAGCGGGTCGCCACAACAGGGGGAGACAAGCAGACACAGAAGAATGCAAAAATCAACACAGCAAGAACAAGCAGAAAGGGGGGCGGGGATATATAATTAAAAAAAAAAGAGAGAGAGAGAGAAAATTCTGAGAGCAGCAAGGAAGAAGCAAACCATTATGTACAAGGGACATCCAGGAAGACTTAGCGCAGGTTTCTCTTCAGAAACCACAGAGGCGAGAAGACAGTGGTATGAACAATTAGGATACTGAAAAAGAAGTACTGCAAGCTGAGAATTCTTTACCCAGCAAAACTGTCCTTCAAATATGAAGGTGAGTATAAAATATTCACAAACAAACAGAAATGAAGAGAGTTTGCAAAAAAGAATCCAGTTTTGCAAGAAATAGTAAAGGAAGCCTTAGACCTGAAAGAAAAAAACGAGAGAGAGGCTTGGAGGAGTATAGAAGAAAGAATAGCAGAAAGGATAACCAAAAGAGTAAAAAGACAGACAAAAATATGATATGACACATGAAAACCAAAGAATAAAATGGTGGAAGTTAATAGTGCCTTTAACAGTAATATTATTGAATGTGAATGGATTAAATTCCCCAATCAAAATATACCAGCTGACATAATGGATAAAACACATGAACCATCTATATGCTGCTTACCAAAAACTTACCTTAGACTCAGGGACACAAAACGCTGAAAGTAAAAGTTGGGAAAAGATACTGCAAAGAATAGTAACCAAAGAAGAGCATGGGCACCTATACTAATATCAGATAAAACAGGGTTTAAATGCAAAAAAGTTATAAGAGATACAGAAGGCCATTATATTTTAATAAAAGGGGCAATCCACCAGGAAGATATAACAGTCATAAATATCTATGCACCTAACCAGGGTGCCCCAAAATACATGAGACAAACTCTGGGAAAACTGAAGGGAGAAACAGGCATCTCTACAATAATCGGTGGAAACTTCAAAACCCTACTCACATCATCAGCTAGAAGTAGACAGAAGATCAACAAGGAACACAGAGAACTTGAACAATATGATAAACAAGTTAGGCCTAATAGACCATATACAGAACACTGCATGCAAATTCAGCGGGCTATACATTCTTCTCAAGTGTCCATGGATCTTTCTCCAGGATAGACCACATGTTAGGGCACAATACAGCTCTCAATAAATATAAAATGACTACAATTATACAAAGCACTGTCTCAGGTCATAATGGAATGAAACTGGAAATCAATAATGAATAATAAACAGGAAAAAAGAAAATGTGTGGAGGCTGAACAATACACTCCTAAATAATCAGTGGGTCAAAGAAGAAATTGCAAGTGAAATCAGTAAATATATTAAGACAAATGAAATTGAGAACACAACTTATGAAAACATGGGATATAGCAAAGAAGTCTTGAGAGGGAACCTTATAGCTCTAAATGCCTATATGAAAAAAGAAGAAAGAGCTAAAATCAAAGATCTAACTGGACAACTAGAGAAACTAGAAAAAGAACAGCAAACCAATCCCAAAGCAAGCAGAAGTAAAGAAATAATAAAGATTAGAGCAGAAATAAATGAAATTGAGAACAAAAAAATAGAGAAAATCAACAAAACCAAAAGCTGGTTCTTTGCTCGTTGCAGCGGGTGTGGGAGTGTGCTTGCTTCTTTAGGAGGCACAGAATCCGAACCCGGGACCTCCCATTTGGAAGGCGGGCACGCATCTGGTTAAACCACATCGGCTTCCCGATTAGATCACTTTTAATCACATCACTTTAGTATAGAAGATGGGATCATGTCGGTGAGGCATGACCCAAGTTAGGTCTCCAACCTCTTCCTAGGGTCTTATATAAACTGAGGCCTGAAAGCAGAAACACACAGACGCCCCAACAGGCTAGGCCCACAGAACAGCTCAAAGCTGCAAGAGAAGATGCTTGGAAAGAAATGAGTCATATGTCTGACTGCCCCCAGCTGAGCTCAAGGAGAAGGCAGAGATCCAGATGGAAAACAGCTATCTTGCCTTGCCATGTGCCAGAGCACAAGATCTGCTAGCAGCTGACCTTTGTGAGAAAGCATCTCTGATGAGCCTTGATTTGGACATTTTCACATACTCGGAACTGTAAGCGATTATCCTAATGAAGTCCCTTTATAAAAGCCAATCCATTTCTGGTATTTTTGCATTGGCAGCCTTTGGCAAACTAAGACATGCAACAATCTCCAAGATACATTACTGGGGAAAAGCAAGGTGCAGAACTGTGTGTACAGAGTGCTACAATTGTTTTTTAAAAAGAGAAAGGATTTATATCTACATATTTGTATATCTGGACGGATATATAAAAATCATTCACATTGATTGCCTGGGTGGCTAAGGAGGGATATTGAGAGTTTTCCCTGTATACCCTTTTGCACTTGAAGAGAATACTAATATTAAAAAGAGAAAAAACACTGCATTAGCACAGTGAATCATAAAGCAAAGTGAGCTGGCCACTTGGAGGGTGAAATGGCTTTCACAATGGCCTGACATCTGATCCTAAAAATATAAGTTCTTCCACAGACTCATTTTTACATATGACTAAAAGTTAATTACCAAGTGACTCAGTAAGGGCCACCAAACTTTAGTATTCATAAACTAATTAGCATGTTAACAAAATTTTTTGAGGACATTGATTCAGCCTCTATCGATGAAATCTGGCTGCTGTGCAATGCTTAGCAATACTGCAGAATTTCTATTCTCATGTATACAAGCCTATAGTGGGAATTTCCCCATTTGAGGAATGCATTCATCCAATTACCAAGTACCTTCTATGTGTCTAAAACTATGGTGAGCCCTGGAGACAAAGCAGTTTACAGAAGGACCAAGATCTCTCCCCTTACTGATTTACATTTTGATGGTGGGAAATAAACAATAAACAAGATACAAAGGCATTAAACTGCATTCATTAATCCCACAATGCACATTTTTTCACATTTTATGAAACCAGAAATTGGGATGTATCTTTTGGTTGATGGCACCTTACAAGTGGCAGGGTGGCTTTTTGTGTGGTGTTTTTTTTTCTTTCTTTCTCTGTAGAACACTTGATGGTGTATTAGGTCTGATGAAATATGGGAAAACAGTGTGTACAGGAGAATAGTATAAGACTGATAACTGCTATAGAGAAAACTAACAGAGCAGAAGGATAAGAAGTATGAAGAGGTTGCAACTTAGAACAGCCAGGGAAGATCTCTGCAACATTTGAGTAGACTTAAAGAGAGTGGAGGAGCAAACTATTTTGCTATGTGGTGGACTAGCAAGCAGCCTGAACACAAATAAGAGCAAATGTAAAGGCCATGATGGGGGAGCAAGTTTCAAGAACATGAAGGAAGCCATTGTGGCTTGATTGAAGTGAAGAAGAGGGATTGCAGTAGGAGATGAGGTCAGGAAGACAACAGAGAAAGATTATGTAGGGACTTTAGGCTACTTTTTTACTTAGCACGTGTCCTTGTCTTGCGTCTAGTGAGGTAGGATAACACCATATATAAAAGCACACACTTTGGAGCCAGATTGCCATGTTTATATCCCAGTTCTGTCACTTCCTAGGTGTGTGACCCCAGGCAAATTGCCCTGTGTCTACTGCCTCATGTGAAATAACACCATCCACCATCCACCTCATAGGATTGTTGTAAGGATTAACTAAATTACAGTCAATCCTCATTATTTGCGGATTCCATATTTGCAAACTCATCTACTAGCTAAAATTTATTTGTAACCCTAAAATCAATACTCCCAGCAGTTTACAGTCATTCATGGACATGTGTAAAGTAAAACATTTGAACTGCCCAAAGTACATGTTCCATGCTGAGTTTGAACAAGGTGATAGATGCACTGCTTTCTTGTTTCAGCTCTCATACTGTAAACAAGTGTCCTTTTTGTGGTATTTTTAATGCCACGTTTTCCATATGTTTGTGCTTTTTGTTGGTGATTTGGCTATTTAAAATGGTATGCAAGCATAATGCTGAAGTTCTAGTGCAAGAAGGAAGGTTGTGAATGTGCTTTATGTTGAAAAGGCATGTTAAATAGGCATGAGTTACAGGGCTGTTGAATTCAATGAGTCAACAATATATATTAAATAATGTCTTTAAATAAAAATTCACATAAAAGAAGTTTATGTAATTGATCAGTTGATGAAAATATTGTGACCAGAAGCACTCAGGAACCTAACCATATAATTCTCCTTGGAGCAATGGTTCAGTTTTCACTAATTCAGTGTTTGGAACGACTGTACAAAACATTACTGTGAATAATGAGAATCGACTTTGAACAAGGCCTGGCTAATAAGGAGAACTATCTATGTGTTTGCTATTGTTAATTATTGTTTTGGTTTTTGTAATTTTTTGTATGTTTTTTGTATTATTGAGTGGTCATGAATTCCTATTGCTTCTTACTCTTTATAAATGAATGTTAATTTAGCTTCATCACTATTAATTTATTTTGTGTGTTGTATGGTTAATGGATAACAATACATAATTGTGTCAACAAATTATTTGGACATTGATTTTCCAGGAACTAGTATTTAAAACCTGTATATGATATACTTCAAACACAAATTATCATGTCTGCTAGTGCTCCTAAGCTGGCATACAAAATACTCTATCCCACCCTATTCCAATCAAAAAACAATCTTGTGCAATGGCATTTTATTGTTATTGCTGAGTTTTCCACCAGAAAGTAAGGAAGGATGAGGAAAGTGGGCCACTGAAAAGAGCCATGGAACTAGGGGATCTTAAGGAAGCAATAAAAAAAAAACCAAACACATGAATTTCAAACCAATAAATTTTGTTGCTGAGTTGTCAGGTTTGACTTAGGGGAAAAACAAACAAAATCAACATTTGTATTTACCCAAATTTAAAATCTAGATTGTCTGTGTATTTTAATGATTCATGGCATTCTTATCCTGAATTCTTATATTTATGAAAATCAGAAGTATAATAGTGAAAGTCAGGTAGTCACGATTTTTTTCATGTTTTCTCTTCTTTTACTCTTTTAACAAATGATTTTTGGGCATCTACCACTTAAAGGAATTATGCTAGATAACTGAAGGATACAACCAGGAATAAGACATGGGCCTTGACTTCTCCATAAAATCAGCGTAAGTGAATTAATACATAATGCCCTTTCTCTTAAATATGGAGTCCATTTCAAGGTTGTCCCAAATGATAATGTTTCTGCTCACCTTTCAGAGCCTGATCAGAGACAAATTAGCTACTGCATCCTCTCTGCTTCCTCTTGAGGCTGGAGGTAGTGAGCAGCCCCACCCTTTCAGAAACCAGGACAGACAGACTGGCAATGCTGTGAGGCCAGGGAATTCAGTAGCCTGAGCCCCACCCCAATATTCTCTGTACCCAAATGTCCATCCTTTCTCCCCATTGTACTTCTAACCCTGGGGGATTCCGTTAGGAAGAAAATAGGTCACACGAAGGGAAAACTCATACTAAGCTGTTAATGACCTACTGTACTCACCAATGTTTAAAACAAAGCAGGACATTTTGTCAAACCTAGTGCCTTAAAACAACTTTGTAAAAATGTCAAAGCACTGTTTTTTATTACCAAAATAATACATGTAGTAGAGATTTGTGCATCCCACTCCATTTTGGAGCTTCAGTCCTTATGATGGCATAGACTAGGGCTCAGGTGTAGGTGAGACTCAGGCAGGGGTGAGGCTGTCTTTGTGCACATTACTAGTTAATAAAAAATGGTAGCCATTTATTAGTTACTTTTTTTGGCCACACCAAAATGCCCCCTTGGAAAATGTTTGAAGCAAAATGTCAAGTGTCTAGTTTTAAAGCAGAGGTCAATGCTGAGCACACAGTATTTTTGGCAGTGTGAACCTTGGCACTAGGGAAGGAACTTTCACCATAGCCTTTGTGATATGTATTATCTACATTTCCACTTAATACATGAAAAAAACGATCCTTCTCAGAATAATATTCATATATCCTTTCAATGGATATATGATTTATCACATATCAATATCACTTTCTGAGATAGAGTTAAGCAACAGGGATACAATAATGAATAACACAATCCCTGCACTTAACAGTTTGGCTTAATAAGCATTTGCTGAGTGCCTACTACATGTTTTAATAATCATATATATGTGCATTTGGATTTCAGGGAGCTTTTTAGGAGGTAATATCAGTGTTGAATCTTAAGAAAGCAAAAGTAGTTTGCCCAATGAAGAGGAGGGAAGGGAGGGCATATCCAGGCATAAGAATAATTTCCTGAGTGTGTAGGGAGGTGGGATCTGGAAAGGCAGGCAGGAGCCAAATCACAGCAGGCTTGTATACCAAGCTAAGGAGTTTGGAGTTTCTTACAGTGGGAATGGGAACCACTGGAGGATTTTAAGAAGACAGGTGACAGTAATAGATGTTTTGTTGTTAGGCTCACCCAAGGGTGGACTAGAGATTGGACTGGAGAGAGGCCAGGGCTGAATGCAGACAGGCAAGGTAGGAGGCTATAGCTGTAATCTAGATGATAAAGGATGAGAACATAAACTATATCAGAGACAGAGAGGAAGGAGGGCAGAGAACTTGACTATTGGACAAGTAGGGGTAAAAGCCAGAGTCTAAGATTCCTTCTAGCTTCCTCCTTCTGGCTTAGGCAATCATTGCATAGTGGTACTATTGACCACTGCAGGGCACACGGTAGAAGAAACATATTGATTTTTTTCTTCTTCTTTAAGGGAGGCTGGGGAAGATGGTGTGATCAATTTTAAAAGCTGAATCCGAGAACTGCGGGAAATCCAAGTGGAGAGGTACACGAATCAGTTAGCTAACTAGATCGTGTGGTTTTTAGCCTCAAAAAATTTACATGGCTAGTCTAGTAGCATGTGTACCTGGCAACCTCATTTCGAAAGGAACAAGGCATACCGATTTGAAAAAATGACATTCTGAATTTTTAAAAAAGCACTGAAAATGTAGGAGCTGAGAATAAATAAAACATTTTGCTACTGGATGACAAATTGACACTGCAGATCAATGTATTTTTCTAATATGCTAAATGCAGGATTCCATGGGTTTCCTCTCACAACACTTGAAAATAGCGGTGTATCTGGTGTTTGGATCGAGGAATTTCTGTTAGCAGGTTTGAAGGGCAAGAGCTCAGAAATGCGCCCTCCAGTGGCAGTGGAATGAAGGGGCTCTAGCACTCTTTTTCACTAACAAAGCCCTGTAAAGAAATACAATTTACGGGGATCGGAAGGCCACAAACCTAAACCGCAAAATCAAACAAATCCTCCCGGGGACATTACCTCCCTTACCTGTCACGTCGGCAGAAGGAAAATTTCACTTTCGACTCAACAAAATACGACTCCAGATTTGAAAGCTTGCAATAACTACCGCTCCGCGGCAATTAAAAGACGAGTCAAAACGCATAGACTATCCGGCTTCTCACGTCCGCGGCGCCGGGCTTCGACCACGTGGGTGGCTGGAGCTAGCCCCGGCGAAGGGCGGGAGTAGGAGGTGTGTCCCTGCGGCGGGAGGCGGGGCCTGCGCACCGGGCGGAGCTTGGGCGGACCCCTACTCTCTGCAGCGCTCCCCCTTTGCCTTCGCCCTTCGAGCCGCCACGTAATGCCACGTCCCCGCGCATGCGCATCTCGGCCAGCGGTGGCGGCTGTTTCCGGGCTTAGGAAGCTGGGGCGGCTGCTGAATAGGAGGCGGCGGTGGCGGTGGCTAGGGTGTACGGAGTGCGGGCTTAGGGGCCTGACCCTGCGGAGAGCGGGGCAAGTCATTATTTCCCAAGGGGCCGGTAGAGCCGGTGGTTGAGCGACAAGATGAATTTTCTCCGTGGGGTCATGGGGGGTCAGAGTTCCGGACCCCAGCACACAGAAGCTGAGACGGTGAGAGAGGAGTGGCGGGTCAGGGACATGGGAAGGGGCCAGGCAGGGAAAGGGCCGGAGCGACTCGGGGATCTGGAGGTCATCTTCTGCGTCTTCCGTGCGTCGGGGTCCGTATGCTGCCTCCCAGTTAGCCTCCCTTCCTCTCCTGAAACCTTCTCGCTATCCCCTCACACCCACAGCACAGCCCCCACCGGGGCGGCTTGGTCGGGCTGACCGCAGCTTCACCCCGCAGCTCCGCAGGCCAGGCGAGGAGGATGGTTCTCGAGTGGTAAAGCCGGGGGAGGGACGCATCCTGGTTAGTGGTTGCCTGACCTGACACCCACGCCTTTGGGGGTCCGGGACCCCTCCTCTTCCCTTTCGCGGGTGTCTCCACCGCCCGAGAGGGACCTGAAATCCTGCTCGCTCCTTCGCGGTCCAGAATTGAGGCGTTGGGAATGACTGCAAGAAGCTTTAAAACCCAGCTGTTGACTAGAGCATGTGGCTAAGAATAAAACGATATTTTGGGGCACAAAGCCACCTGCTCTTGTCCCTTACAACTGGAGGGTAGGCCATTCTGCCAAGTATTACTAGTTCAATCCCCGCTTTTCGGATAAACCCAAATATTGCCATTTGGCATAACTAGCTTGGATGTTATGGGGATCTTTCGCGCTCAAATCGCTTTGGCGACACAGCTCTCGCTTTCCCTCCCACCCATTACGGTTAAAAGTCACTGGGTCTGAATCCGTGATAACACTATTTGCAGCATCATTTTAAAAATTTGTTTGCCAACGAAAACGTGTTTGATAATTGCGTAAGCTTTAGGTTTAGGTGAAGTTTGGTTAGTGACTATCGGAAATGAGTTTGTATGGCACTTCTAAAAAATAAACTTTTTATTTTGGAATAATTTTAGATTTAATGGAAAAAGATGATATTTTAAAAGTAAACTTTGGCTAGCATTCACAGGCCTAAGTTTGTTACTGGGGTTCTGAAGGGTAATAGCGTTCACTTTACTGGAGTGATTACTATTATTACAGGGTAATAATAGTAGTTTTCATTTGTCACCTCTTACCTGTGCTAGATACTGTGCTGAGCTTTTTGTATTCCACATTCTCTGATCCTTCACTGCCTTGTAGTTTAGGTGGTAATATCCTTACTTTAAAATGAAGAAATGAGGCTTAGAGAGGTGAAGTAACTTAAACCAAGGTCACTTTGCTAGTAACAGATGGAGCCAGAATTCAACTAAGGTTTGCCTTACTTCAAAGCCTGGGTTTTGCTCCTGATGCCCATATTTTAATACTTATCTGGGCATTTTGGAAATTTATATAATACAATAAAATTAACTGTACAGGTCTGGATTAGAACAGTTTGAAGCAGAAGTTGCAAGCTGGTGAATCTGTTTCCTTCATCTGAAAATCAGGAGATTCCCCGCCCACCGCCCACCTCCACGCATACAATTGATTTGACTAATCTTGTCCATTCTCACATGGCAACAACTGAGCTGCGCTATTAGAACATGCTTTCTCCAGGTTACCGTAGTCATGGCCCACCTGTTTAGCTTTTATTAATTTATTTTACCTGTCTGGCATTTGTGTTTGAGTCACTAAGTTTTTAAGTGTGGTTTATTGAGCTTGCTGTGAAATTAGACCTTGATTTGGATTCTAGTCTTCCAGTTCTGATTGCTAGACAGGCAGAAGGTGGCTTTGTGAGTAAAAGAAAAATGCCTGGTGTTCAGGGTAATGAGGATTAAGTGAAATAAATAGAAAGAGCCTGGTAGGTACTCAGTAATGGGTAATTTTTATTATATGTGGGTTGTGGGAAGAATATTGTTTGTTTTGTTGTTGGTGGTAGTTGTCCTTGTCACAGTGTCTTCTGTAGAAAACATGTGTACATTTTATAAAGTATAGGATTTTAAAGATGGAGCGGCCCTTACAGGTAATTCAGGTTTAAACCCCTCATTTTACGCGTTATGAAACTGAGGCACAGAATTCCAAAGCAGCTTGCACAGTGATGCGGTTGGGACTAGAACACTGACTTTACCACAGTGAATTTTTATGCCATGATTCCAAAGTGAGGGTTGAATCCCACTTGTGTATGTTGTATATATAAATGAAAGGAGAGTTAAGATGTTTGTTTTTGCCTAACTTAGAGCATGTAAAATTCAAAATTGGAGAACTAATTTGTCTTCCAAAGGGAATTAACAATTTACTCTGAGTTGCAGGATGAATAAAACTTGTTTCACCATCTCATTCCATCAGGTAGTGCAACAGGTATAAAGAATCATGGGCTACTAATTTAGAAGTATTTATAGAGCATCAGTAGTGTGTGTATAGTACAATATTAGATTTTTTATTGATGATTTGATCTGACCTAGATATTTAAGTTGCCTGACCTTGTAAACTCTTCTATCATTTAGTAGTTTCTAGTCTTTTTTCCATTTCTGCAAATTTAAATTATTTTCACTGTTGCTTTCCATCTTTCTTGTTCTTTCTCATCTTTTCCCAATGAAAGGCATCTTTTTTTAATCTTTGTTTGAATTCCACCTATCCGTTAAATGCCATCATCAATGCCTTTCCTAATCTGAATCCTCCTTTCTCCAAACTGCAGTTAACCTCTTTCCCCTCTGAGCTGTCTTTTCATTTTAACTGAATTATGCATTTCTTATGCTTTCTACCATGTGTATGTTGTATTCCTTCTAGACTTATAAGTTTCTTTAGATTAGGACTTATATACATGTTAATCCTCCCCCCCGCACCCTCATCTGTCTGCTTGTTGTCTGCTCATCTTCTTTAGGAGGCACCAGGAACTGAACCTGGGACCTCCCATGTGAGAGGCAGGTGCCCAACTGCTTGAGCCACATGTGCTTCCTGCTCCTTGCATATGCTCCTTGCATCACCTAATCTTTAGGAGGCACAGGGAACCGAACCCAGAACCTCCCTTGTGGCAGGTAGGCGCCCAACTGCCTGAGCCACATCTGCTCTCTTATATACATTTTAATCTTTGTTTTTCTGTAGAAGTAGATGCTCAGTAAATATTTGTTAAATGAATTCAGTTTTATATGAAAAAAATCACACATCTGTAATCATAGCAGCTCACAAATTACTAGGTGGTAGAACAATACTTTTTAAAGACTGAAGAAATCAAAGTTCTGTAATGATTAAAGTTCATTATGTCAAACTTTTACTTTACGGGATTTTTCAGATTTACTAACTGTACTTTGTTTTCCTTCTTTTTCTTATTGAACTTAAATATCTTTTAAATTGTGATAGTAAGATTATTGGTTGTATAGTACTCAGCTTTTCATGCTTAGTTAAGAGTAACTTTTGAGTAGTATTAACTTTGTTCTTTGGAACTAATAAAGTAGTAAATAATTGTGTCATGTAATAGTAATTCTATAAAGCACTGGCTATTTTAAGCCCATAATTTCATACATATTAAAGCTTTACAGTAAAGTACTTTTTTATTTTGTTTTTTTTTTAACATATAGTAGAGAAAGACGCTGATTTGTGATAACTGAAGCCCCTTAAGCCTTGAGGTACTTTGCTGGGTACAAATAAACATCATAGCAAAAATCCTGCTCATGCTTTTGAGTGCTCACCTGTGCTTAATTTTCCATCTACCTTCCAATTAGTACCTTTTTAAAAAGCTAATTTACTGAAAATATGAAGAGAAGTGTTAACTACATTTGATAAATCTTAGGGTCATTTTGTGTTCTCACAATATGGTTGTGAGAACCTCAGGTTGGTTCCTGAGGTATGAAAGTTGCTAATGTCCAGGACAAGTATGCAGAATTACTATACTTTCATAGCATCTCTTTTTACATTAAACTTTGATCAGCTGGCTCAGAAAGCAAAAGATCTAACAATATAGACACAGCTGTACTGTCTTTTTATAAAAATTGTTATTAAGGGTTATAGCCTTAAATTTAGACTTAGCCTTCCTTTGGCCAAGCACATTTTATGCCGCATTACTATAAATATATAGTCTGAAACTCCTATTTGGGTTGATGGTTCATATTCTACATTAAGATCCAGGTCAATGTCATAACTGATAAGTGGTTTTTTTTTTTCATGGCTTGTCTTGCAATAATTTTTCCAGAGAAACCATAATTTGTATTTTGATCACTTATATATGTCTTCCACTCTTTTAAGTAGTGTCTATTGAATACTCTATAGCTTTTTTGAAGGTTTATTCAGATTGTTTACAGTGGTTTTAAAAATCTAGAATTATTTAAATTTTAGGCACCCTAACATTACCAAGGTATGTTCCAAGGAACATGAATAGGAAAAAGAATTTTGTCACCAAATTGTGCTGTGTGAGGCTCTGAAATGAAACAAACAAAACTCTAATATTTATATAAAGTTTGTTAGGCACAGTTTTGTACAGGGAACATTTTCAAGATGGAGATCTAAAGTAAGCAGTGTCTACCAAGTTTATTTGACCAGATCCTTTTTTTAATCACCAGGAAACCTTGTGAGTCTAGTGTTCTGGGAAACACACTTTGTAAAAAATTGTACTGGGGGTGTATTTTTTTTTTAAAGGGAATACTACATATTAGAGGTCCTCCATTATCACTAGTTGTATGGAGTTCATTAATTGTTGCCGTTTGAATTCTTAAAATAAGTTCTTATTTTGGTTTGCCTTATTATGGTTTGAGAAGTAATTCTAATTGCATTTGAATCAGATTAACTTTTTGGAGAAAATATCAGATTTTCTTAAATAAAATTGTTGACAGTAAACACTATCTTTCTGTTTATGTATTATTTATACTGTTTTGTGGATAGCATGTAGAAAAGGCATGTTTATATTTTTATACCTCAAGCAAGAAAGCCGTAAACATTCTTTGTGTAAAAAGTTTTCACCTTTAATTTGAAAACTTTTGTAGTGTTAGGCTTTGAAATGCTAGCATTTGTGATGGGTTATTTGGTAGACAAGTCTCATTATGAGCCCTTGTTTAAAAAGATGTCCTTTTGGAAAGCATAATTCATTTTTTAGAGAAATCATAGAGAATAAATGAAGCAGTATGTTAACTTGGTTTATAGATAGTTGTGATAGAAATGGGTTGTGTTGGATTCATTGGCTTCATGTGCAGAGACTGGTGTTTGTAGTATCTCCACTTTTTTTTTTTTTTAGATTATAATAATTTAGATCATCTAAAGATGAGATTAGGTTTCGTACCTTTTATAAAATCTTCTCAGTTATAGAGTTTTATTTAAAACAAGTAAATCTCTGATACTTCTTATACTCTTAAAACGATAATTTTATTTATTTATTTATTTATTTTTTTTTAAGATTTATTTATTTTATTACATATCTCCCCTTCCCCCCGCTGCGGTGACGCGCCGAGAGTGGTCACTGCGCAGGCGCGGCTTTCCCCGCTTGTGGGCGGTCTCTGCGTCCATTCACGGCCGGCTTTCAGTTCGCGGGTGGCTGGCTGCGCTCCATCCGCGGGCG
>PVKH010020453.1:0-14580 GCA_004027955.1 Chaetophractus vellerosus | reverse complement strand
GAGCCAGGGATTGAACCTGGGACCTTGTATGTGCGAAGCAGTGCTCAACCACCTGAGCTATATCCATTCCCCTGGTCATTATTTTTTAACTCAGCTACTCTAAAATGTGAATGGTGTTATCTCACCTGGGTTTTAATTTGCATTTTCTTAATGATTAGTGATGTTGAACCTCTTTTCTGAGTGCTTATTTGCCATCTGTGATAGTTTGAGGCTTTTATGGGCCCAGAAAAGATAATTTCCCCTGAGAGTGTCCATTCCTGTAGTGAACCTATTATAGGTGGGACTATTTGGTTAGAGTACTTCAGTAAAGTACTCGTAAGTCTTAATTATCTGACTGGAGTCCTTCATAAACTATAAATGGGATGAATATGGAGAGAGACATAGGAGCTGAGAGAAGAACCCACAAAAGCTGAGAGAGGAAGCCACAGGCAGAGCAGCCAGAAGTTAAAAACAGCAGAGCTTGGAGAAGAGAAGGCAGAGACTGGCAGATGTAACCATTTTGTCTTCCCATGAGACACAGGAGTCTAGGATCGCCTGCAGCTGGTTGTGGGGAGAAAGCATTTCTTGAGATTCTGGAATTTACTCTGAGGTTCATTGTTTTGTATATGGGTGTCCAGTTGTTTCAACATCATTTGTTAAAATGACTGCCCTTATCCTATTGTTTTTGCGCCTTTGTCAAAAATCAATTGGGCATATTTGTTGGATCTATTTCTGTATTCAGTTCCATTGATCTATGTGTCAATTCCTTTGCCAAAACCACCCTCTCTTCATTACTGAAGGTTATAGTAAGTCTTAGGATTAGGTAATGTGATTTATTTTATTTTTATTTATTTATTTATTGGGGGAGGGTAGTGTGATTTAATCTTTATCCTCTATCACTGAGCATTTATGCTCCAAATTTCACAGGTACTCTGTTCCTCATATTACTAGTGCTTAGTCCATCAAGCTTCCACTTGATAAAATTTAACTTACCTAACAGAGATATAGGCTTGTTTACATTTGTATAAAAATTGTATATTACATAGCACAAATGTACTCTCTTACAGCTTTAGAGAACTTGGCATTTTACAACATGTTTCCATAGCCATTGTTTTGTTTGATCTTCCCTAAAACAGCATGAGATTTTTCCTTAGCTCTATTTAAATGTGAGGAAGTTGAGGCTCAGAGAAACACCTGACCCATAGCTTCCAAATATGAAAATAAGACTCAAATATATATATGCTAAGATCTCCTTTCACATCCTTCCAAAGATTCTACACTTCACTCAGGGTAAAATCCTCAGATCATACCAATTTCTACAGGGCCTCCATGAGCTGTTGGCTCACCCAACTCTTACCACTCTACCATTGTCTCTTGGCTTGATCTGCTCTGGCAAAACCAGCCTCCTTGATGTTTATGGAAGATTCCAAGCATGTTCCTGTACCAAAACCTTTGCCCTTGACTACCTCCTTCAGAGCTCTTCTCAGACAGTGCTTTCTTGTTGAGTTTATTCCTGACCACCCTATTAAAAAATGACACCACCCTCAGTATCTGTGGCATTTTGAGGCTGAGTGAATTCCAGAAGATCATGACCTTAGAGCTAATCTATTCCTGTGCTTGTAAACCTATTTTAGGTGGTAAGTTTTGATTAGATTCAGTTAAGGGAAATTCCTTTGGATTAGATCATTTCAGTAGGCATTATCCAGGGTGGGTCTTAATACTTTTAATTGGGTCCTTTATAAATAGAAGAAACATGCAGAGACATACAGAAACATCAAGAGGCTGAGAGTGAGGTCCCAGAGGCCAGAGGTTGGAATCAGCAGAGAACAGAGTCATGGAAAGAGGCCTGCAAGAGACTGACAGAGATGAGGCCTGGAGGAGAGGGCACAGACAAGCCATATACTTGATCTCCCACAGCTGAGCTCAGGGAGAAAGTAAGCATGGAGGAAAAGACAGAGATCAGCAGAGCAGCCATTATGCCCTGCCATTTGCTTAATTGTCCTCAGCTGCAACTTGGTGAGACAGCATCTCTGACAATGCCTTGATTTGGACATTTTCACAGCCTCAGAACTGTAAGCTTTTAACCTAATAAATTCCCATTGTAAAAGCCAACTTATTTCTGTTATATTGTTTCCAGCACCTTTGAGCAAACTAAAACATACATTGGTACCAGGAGTGGGGTCTTGTTACTATGCAAATACCAAAAATGTTGGAATGGTTTTATAAATGGGTAAGGAGTAGATTCTGGAAGAATTGTGAGATGCTTGGTGAAAGAGGCCCAGATTGCTTTGAAGAGACAGTTGGTAAAAAAATATGGATGCTAAAGATACTTCCGATGAGGACTTAGACAGAAATGGTGAATGTGTTATTGCAAACTGGAAGAGAGGTGATCCTTGTTTTAAAGAGGCAGAGAACTTGGAAAAATGGACTCTTTAGGTTAGATGGAAGGCAGAATTTGAAAGTGATAAACTTTGATATTTAGCCGAGGAGATTTTCAAGCTAAATGTAGAAAGTGCAGCCTAGTTTCTCATTGCAGTTTATAGTAAAATGCAGGAAAAGGGTAAGCTAGGAAGTGAATTCCTGAGCACAAACAAACCAGAAATTGATAGTTTGGGAAATCCCAAACTTCTGGAAAACCAGTCCCCAGAGAATAAAGTCCCATGTGAGCATTTAACTGGATATGGAAGCAGCCATATTCAGTGTAAGTCAGGATTAGAAATGCAGTTGTCCAGGTAGGATATGTGGAAAGTCTTACTGTCTGACAGCTTGGACCCCCATTTCCTGCATATGAAACCAACAAGGTTTTTGTGAGATATGTATGAACAAAACCACTGCCAGCCTGGACTAAAAGGGACAGAAAAGGGAGGGATTGAAGAAAAAAAATGACTTCAAAGGCAGAATCATAGAAGCTGAGGTCTGGACTTAAGACATCTTCTCAGACCAAGAGAGCACCCCACCCATGAGTGCAGAAAAGGTACACTTGTCCCATCATTTGAAGAGGGTGGGTCTTCTGCCCCCATTGTTCAAGGAGAGTGCTCCTGTCCCAGGCTTCAGAGAGGTTGGAGCACATTCCCTGGGAGTTGGAGAGAGTTTGGTTGTCACCCCACTGTTCTGAGGGATTTGGGTCTGTACCCCAGAGATTAGGGAGAGAGTGGCCATCACCCCAGTGATCTTAGAGGGTGAGGCCTAGAGCTCGCCTGCCACCCAGATACTTGATGAGGGTGGAGCGAAGAAGATGGCCATTGGCAAGCCCTTGGAAAAAGTGGGGCTACCACTTCAAGCTCCAAGGAGAAGAAACCATCATTCTATAGATGACTCTCAGATGTTGAAATCTGATGGAGTATGCCCTGGAGGTTTTCCAAACTGTTTGGAACCTATGACCCTTGTTTTTCTTCCAATTTCTCCCTATGGCAGTGGGAATGCTTATTCCGTGACTGTCCCTCCTTAGTATATTGGAAGCAGATAACTTATTTTATAAGTCCACAGGTGGAGGGGAATTTTTTCACAAGACAGACTGTAAGCCTATAACTGATTTTGATGAGATTTTGTACTTAGCATTGTTACTGAAATGATTTAAGCCTTTTGAAATATTGTGATGGATGAATGTATTTACAAATGGAAAGAACAAGTCTTTTTTGGGGGGGTCCTGAGGGTGAAATCTGGTAGTTTGAAGCCAGATGGACCCCAGAAGATCATGTCCTTAGAGCTAGTCCATTCCTATGCATGTAAACCTTTTGTAGATGGGACCTTTTAATTAGATTCAGTTAGTAGACTTTCCCTTTGATTAGATCACTTCTATTGACCCCAGGGTGGGTCTTAATCCTTTTACTGGGGTCTTTTATACATGGGAGAAACATGCAAAGACATACAGAAAAAAGTGGCAGAGTCAGAGAAACACCAAGAGGCTGAGAGTGAGGTCCCAGAAGCTGGAGGCTGGAATCAGCAGAGCACAGAGGCATGGAAAGAGGCCCCAGAGAGGCTGACAGAGATGAGTCCCGGGGGCAGGGGCGGCAGGAGCTGTGCTCAGGAAGGAAGTAAGCCTGGAAGAGACAGCAGAGACCAGTAGAGCTGCCAATATGCCTTGCCATGTTCCTGATTACCTACAGCTGAGCTCTGGGTGAAAGCATCGTTAGAAGATACCCTTATGTACCTGATCACTCACAACTTCAACTTGTTGAGACAGCATCTCTGATGATGCCTGGATTTGAACATTTTCACAGCCTCAGACCTGTAAGCTTTGTTGTTGTTTTTTTTTTTCAAGTACAAAAAGTGCATGAGATTTTATTCAAAGAAATACAATTTTCTCTAGAATATAAAGTATGTATTTTAATGTATACATATGAATATAACCTGTAAGCTTTTAACCTAATAAATTCCCATGTGAAATTCATTTCTGGTATATTGCTCCCAGCAGCTTTTAGAAAACTAAAATAGTATCTTATTTCCTCTTTATGCTTTATTGTTTCCATAGCATATGTCACCATTAGACATACTATATATGTTACTTGGTTATTTTGTTTATTATCTAATTCTTCCCACTAGACTGTAAGCTCAATGAGGGTAGGAATTTTTTTTAATTTACTGTGCCCCTAGCCTCTGGACAGTGCCTGCCACATAGTAAGTGTTTGATATTAAGTGAACAAATAGTAACTTCCCATGCAAATTTCTCTAACCAGGAACTAGATACTACGTCTTTTTTTTTTTTTTAAATATACCATGCTCTCTTCTCGAGATTAGCCTCTCTCTTTGTGGCAGATTTCATCCTTTTTTTCCTTCTTTGGCCTCTACTAGGTCTTAGATCAATCCCTCAGGGAACCAATGCATATAAACCAACAGAGGAGGTAAATATAACAATGCCAACCTCTGTTTCTTATTAGGGAATTACTTCCTGGCGACGCCTAGCCTCTGAAAGCTCTTTAAACTCCACAGGAGCTAGAAGGTCAGTGCATAATGCTGAGTCTCCGAAGTACTGTTCTGTCCCTGAGCACTGGGGAAGTTTGTACAAATCTAACCGATGACACATGGACGTGGTGGGAGCCGCAGTGACTTCTGGGAGCCATTGGTTCATTCTAAATAAAGCAGGCTCATTAAAGGAAAAAAATGAGCTGCAATTGCAGAAAATTTTCCTGAACACACGATTATTGTATTAAGTTCCCCCAAACCATGAGCTCTTATTACATAAGTTCTTTGCCCATGACTGGAACTCTATCTTGTGGTCAAAAAAGGGAAAATTTTGTTAAAAGTTTGAGGATATGTATTGCGTATAGGGAGAAAGGGGCCAATTTTTTTAAAACGTGGCTCAAAGCACTTAAAAAATAGCTCTCCCCAGCATCCTCAAAGAGCCTGGGCAGGAATGCCTAACAACCAGCTCTTTTGTGTGGGCTCCATCTTAAGCCACATGGTTTTAAGGTCGCAGAGGAGGTGTGGCTTATAAATACCCAAATTACAGCAGCAAGTCTGCATGAATGATATTTTCCCCTTTGTAATAATAATGTCAGAACTGTTATTACACTTGGCTCTTCGAGGGGTTGGAAGTGTTTCTCAGAAGGGAAGTGCTTCCAGCTCCACAGCTCTTTCAAGAGTTCTATTCCCATGTACTTGCTGGAGACTGTCAGGAAACCACATTCCTCTTCACGTCCCGTTTAGCAATGCGATCTCTCCCAGCCAGAATACTTCCCAGACCACCTCATCAGCCAGGCCTGGGAATGGAATGTGGCCATCAGGGGCTGGCGCACTGGGGTTTAGGTCTTGTTTCTATGTTGTGTTTGTGAGTAAGAGAGGAAAGGAATGATTTTTTTCTCCTGCTAATATTTTGCCAACCCCCAGCACATTTCAAAGGAGTCGAAATCTCTAATGAATCAAAGGATGCAAAGTCTCTAATCTGGAGATGAGGGGACTGGAACTTGAGATGGCAATGATATCAAGTTCTGTCTCCAAGTGGCTAGAGTTGGCCTGGATTTTAGGTCAAGAGGCATTTGACAAGTGTCAAAAATCCATTGGAAGCCTACTGTTAGTGTTTTTTTTTTTTGTGACTTCTTTTGGAAATGATCAGACCAAAGGAAATTAACTGTAAAAAAGTGAGATGGTGATCTTTTGTTCAAGATTCAGTGTAAAAAAAAGAGGAAGTAAAAGAATAATCAATTTTTGCAAAATAGAGATTTTGAATATTATATGATTTTGGATGAATGACTTGTTAATTAAAAAAAAACATTAAAGCAAATCTCAGCACAAAGCAAGAATAGTCAACAAATTGTACGATAAAGACTATTATATATCAGCACAAGTCACCAGTAGCCACAGACCATACCATAGGACCATTTTGTCCACAGTAAAGTTCCTGGCTACATGGAGAAGAGACGTGGTGTGTCAGCCCTGTCATTTTGCATTGTTTCATTTAATTGGTTAAATTGGGGGAGTTAGCTAGAATTGGAAATTAGATGATAGGAATGATAATATTCAAAGAGGCAACAGAATTTTAGGTGATAGGAGTGATAATACTCAAAGGGGCAACAGAATTAGGTAGTCAGATAAGGCACAGACTTATTCTGAGGATCTATTTGCTCTAACTAGTTAGTATTCTATATAGTACAATTAAAATTTGTCTCTTTGACTAAAATCTGTAAGCTGAAACTATGTGAGTGCCAAAAATTTCTAGGTAGCTCAGAAAATGGGGAGAAATCCCCTTGAGTACCTAAACTACTCCTTGAGGTAGATATACTGACTTTAGAATCTGCCTCTTAGAGAAAGAACTGGAGACAAACTTGGAAATATGTGTAAAGTAACTGAGTCTAGTGTTTGCTTGAAAAGTAATAGAGAGGCAACTGGTTATGTTTTAAACCTTAACAACTTTTTAAATAATAAATGCATGCTAAGAGCTAACAAGGTTTTTCTTTTTTGTTTTTACATTATTATTATTTTTTTATTGGAGAAGTTTTAGGTTTATAGAAAAACCATACAGACAATACAGAGTTCCTATACATGCTCTCCACCCCCACAGTTTTCCCTATTATTAACGTTTTTCATTAGTGTGGTAACTTTGTGACAATTGGTGAAGCACTATTACTATAATTATACTCTTAATTATAGTCTGTAGTTTAGATTAGGAGTTACTGTTTGTGTTATACAGTCCAATGATTTTTTTTTAAAAACTTTTATTCTAGTAACATATATGCAACCTAAAATTTCCCCTTTTAACCACATTCAAACCTATAATTCAGTGGTGTTAATTTCATTCACAATGTTGTGCTGTTACCAAAAGTTTTCCATCACTCCAAACAGAAACTCTGTACTAATTAAGTATTAATACCCTGGCCTCTTGGAATTTGCATTCTATTTTCTGACTTTATGAATTTGCTTATTCTAATTATTTAATGTCAGTGAGATCATGGAGTAGTTGTCCTTTTGTGTCTGTTTTTTTCACTTAACATGATGTTTCCAAGGTTCATGCATTTTGTCATATGTATCAGAACTTCATTCCCTTTTATGGCTGAATAATATTCCATTGTATATATGTACCACATTTTGTTTATCCATGCATCAGTTGATGGACATTTGGGTTGCTTCCTCTTTTTGGCAATTGTGAACAATGATACTTTGAACATCAGTGTGCAAATATGTTTGAGTCACTGCTTTCAATTCTTCTTGGTATACACTTAGAAGTGGATTTACCAGGTATTGTGCTCAATCTAGTCTGAACTTTTTGAGGAATTGCCAAACTGTTTTCCACAGCAGCTGCTTCATTGTATGCTCCCTCCA
This sequence comes from Chaetophractus vellerosus, assembly GCA_004027955.1. Classification (NCBI taxonomy): domain Eukaryota; kingdom Metazoa; phylum Chordata; class Mammalia; order Cingulata; family Chlamyphoridae; genus Chaetophractus; species Chaetophractus vellerosus. Next base: position 6,846 of record PVKH010020453.1, on the reverse strand, counting down.
ACAATGAATGAGTATCCCTGTTTTTCCATGTCCTCTCCAACACTTATTTTCCATTTTTCAAAATAGTACCTATTCTAGTGGGTGTGAAATGATATCATATTGTGGTTTTGATTTGCAGTTCTCTGTTGGCTAATGACCTTGAAAATCTTTTCATGTGCTTTTTGGTTATTTGTATATCTTTGGAGAAATGTCTGTTGAAGTCCTTTGTCCATTTTTTTTATTGGGTTATTTCCTTTTTGTTGTTGAATTGTAGGATTTCTTTATATAGTCTGGATATTAAATCCTAATTGGGTATATGGTTTCCAAATATTCTCTCCCATTCTTGTATTTTCATTTTCATGATAAAGACTTCATGCACACAATTTTAAATTTTGATGAGGTCCCATTTACTTATTTTTTCTTTTGCTGCTTGTGCTTTTGTTCTAAAATCTAAGAAGCCATTGCCTAACACAAGGTCTTGAAGATGCTTTTCTGTGTTTTGTTCTAGGGGTTTTATAGTTTGGGTTCTTATATTTAGGTCTTTAATATACTTGAGTTCATTTTTGTATATGGTATGAGGTAGGGGTCCATCTTCTTTCTTTTGCATATAGATATACAGTTTTCCCAGCACCAGTTTTTGAAGAGATTATTCTCTCTCCATTGAGTAGACTCGAAATCCTTGTCAAAAATCAATCAGCCATAGATATAAGGGTTTATTTTTGAACCCACAAATCGATTCCATTAGTTTCTGTGTCCTTGTGTCAGTACCATGCTTTTTGTTTACTATCACTCTGTAATAAGCTTAAAAATTAGTAAGTGTGAGTCCTCCAATTTCATCTATTTTGATATGGATTTGGCTATTTGGAACACCTTCCCATTCCAAATAAATTTGATGATTGGCTTTTCCATTTTTGGAAAGAAGACTGTTGGAATTTCAATTGGGATTGCATTAAGTCTGTAAATCACTTTGGGCAGAGTTGACATCTTAACAATATTTATTCCAATCTAAGAATGTGGAATGTCCTTCAATTATTTAGATTCTTGATTTCTTTTAGCAATATTTTGTAGTTTTCTGTATATGAGTCTTTTACATCCTTGTTTTAATTCATTCCTAGGGATTTAATTGTTTTAGTTGTTTTGGGAAATGGCATTTCTTTCTTGATTTCCTCTTTAGCATTTGCATTACTAGTGTATAGAAACATTACTGACTTTGGCATGTTGACCTTGTACCCCACCACCTTTCTGAATTTGTTTATTACCACTATTAGCTTTATTGTGACTTTTTCAGGATTTTCTATATATAGGATCATGTCATCTGCAAATAGGGAACATTTTACTTCTTACTTTCCAATTTGGAAAGTAACCTCTGGCTAGAACTTCCAGGACAATGACAGCGAAAAACAGTGTTGAATAACAGTGGTGACAGTGGGCATCCTTGTTCTGATCTTAGAAAGTTTCCTTCTTTTACCACTGAATACCATATTAGTTGTGGGTTTTGCATATATACCCTTTATTATTTTGAGGAAGTTTCCTTCTGTTCCTAGTTTTCTGAGAGTATTTATCAAGAAGAGAGTGCTGAATTTTGGCAAATGCTTTTTCTGCATCAATGGAGATGTTCATGTGGTTTTCTCTTATCTCTTAATGTGGTATATTATGTTAATTGATTTTTTTATGTTGGAGCACCCTTGCATACCTGGGATGAATCCCACTTGATTATGATGTATAATTCCTTTAATGTGCTGTTGGATTCGTTTTGCTATTATTTTGTTGATGATTTTTACATCTATATTCATAGATATTCCTTTTTAATTTTCTTATGATACCTTTGTCTTGCTTTAGTATTACGGTGAGGTTGGCCTCATAGAATCAGTTAGATAGTGTTCCCTCCTGTTTAATCTTTTAGAAGAGTTTGAACAGGATTGGTATAAATTTGTCTTGGAATGATTGATAAAATTCGTCCGTGAAGCCATCTGGTTTCAGGCTTTTCTTTGATGAGAGGTTTTTGAATACAGATTCAATTTCTTTACTTGCTATTGGTCTGTTGAGGTCTTCTGTTTCTTCTTGAGTCAGTTTATGAAGTTCATGTTTTTCAAGGAATTTGTTCATTTCATCCAGGTTATGTAATTTGCTGGTATACCATTTTTTCATAGTATCTTCTTATAATCCTTTCTATTTCTCTGAGGTCAATAGTAATGTCACCTCTTTCATTTCTGATTTTAGTTATTTGTATTCTCTTTCTTTTTTCTTTGTCAGTTTGTCAGTTTTATTGATTTTTTTTGTTTTTTTTAAAGATTTATTTTATTTATTTATTTCTCCCCATTCCCTTGCTGTGTCTGTTCATTGTGTGCACATCTTCATTTTTTAGGAGGCATCGGGAACTGAACCTGGACCTCCCATGTGGGAAGGAGGTGCCTAATCTCTTGAGCTACCTCCACTCCCTGCTTTGTTGTGTATCTCATTATGTTTTCCTCCTTGTGTCTCTCGTTGCTTCATCTAGTTGCATCAGCTCGCAGCACCAGTTTGCTGTCTTGCTTGTCTTCTTAAGGAGGCACAGGGAACTGAACCCAGGACCTCCCATGTGGTAGGTGGGAGCTCAATCGCTTGAGCCACATCTGCTTCTCTATTGATCTTTTCAAAGAACCAACTTGGTTTCCTTGATTCTCTGTTGTATTTTTAATTCTCTATTTCATTGATGTCTACTTTAATCTTTGTTATTTCCTTCCTTCTGCTTGCTTTGGATTTAGTTCATGTTTTTCTAGATTCTCCGTTTGTGAGATTAGGTCTCTCATTTGAGCTCTCTCTTCTTATTTAATATAAGCATTTGGAGAGATAAATTTCCCTCTCTGCACCGTCTTTGTGACATTCCATAAATTTTGATATGTTGTGTTCTCATTTTCGTTTGTCTCAAGATATTTCCTGATTTCCCTTATGATTTCTTCTTTGATCCATTGATTGTTCAAGAGTGTGTTTTTTAACTTTCATGTATTTGTGGATTTTCCAGTCCTCCTTCTGTCATTGATTTCTAGCTTCATTCCATTGTGCTCAGAGAGGATGCTTCATATAATTTCAAACTTTTAAAATTCATTGAGACTTGTTTTGTAACTTAACAAGTGTTCTATCCTGGAGAATGATCCACGTGCACTTGAGAAGAATGTGTATTCTGCTGTTCATGGTCTCTGTTTCCTTATTGATCTTCTGTCTAGAAGTTCTGTCTACTGATGAGAGTGATGCATTGAAGTCTCCAATGTCATAGGAGAGATGGCAAATTCTCCTTCAGTTTTGACAATGTTTGCCTCATGAATTTGGGGCACTGTGGTCAGGTGCATAAATATTTATGATTGTTATTTCTTTTTGGTGGATTGACCTTTTATCAATATACAGTGCAGTGTCCTTTGTCTTTTGCAACAGTTTTTGACATAATGTCTATTTTGTCTGATAATTGTATAAGTACCCCAGCTTTCTTTTGGTTATTATTTCCATGGAATATATTTTTCCATCCTTTCACTTTCAATCTGTTTGTGTTTTGGAGTCTAAGGTAAGTCTCTTGTAAACAACATATAGTTAGATTGTGCTTTTTTTGAATCCATTCTGCCAATGTGTCTTTTGAGTGGGGAGTTTAATCCATTTTCAGTATTATCACTACAAAGGCAGAACTTATTTCAGCCATTTTGCCCTTTGTTTTTATATGTCTATCATCTTTTTTTTGTTTCTATTTTCATTTATTGCAGCCTTATTTTGTGTATAGTCAATCTTTTGTGATGTATCTGATTGATGTTTTTCTCATTTCTGTTTCCGTATATTTTTAAAATTCTTTGTTGTTACCCTGGAGTTTTTATTTAACAACCTAAGCCTATAACCTACTAGTTTGAAAAAAATACCCATTTAACTTCAATAGCATACATATTCTCTGTGCACATACCCTCTCTTTATGGTGTTTTCTGCACACATTACTTCTTTATATTTTGTGTGTCCACTACAAGGAAATATCATTATTTTTTACTCAATTATAGTAAATAAAGAGTAGAGTTATACACTGAAGAAACAGTATTTTAGGTTTTGTATTTAGCCACATAGTCACATTTATTGACAATCTTCACTTCTTCATATTATTCTTAGCCACTGTCTCCCGTCTTTTCCTTTCAATCTGAAGAACTCCTTTTAGCCTTTCTTGTAGGGCAGGTCTTTTGGTGATGAAGTCTTTCAGTTTTTATCTGTGAAGATCAAACTCCCCCTTATTTTTAAGACATTTTTTCAAAATAAAGAATTTTAGGCTGGAGGATTTTCTCTTTCAGTACCTTAAATATGTCATCCCAGTGCCTTTAGCCACCATGGTTTCTGATGAGAAATCAGCACTTCCTCTTATTGAGTATGAAATGCTGCAAAGAAATCAAGTAGGAAGCAAACCAAAAGATTCCAGTGAATTGGTAATTACTAGAAACTTAAGTAAGAATATATGTTATTTAAAACATTTTCCAGTCATTTCCAGAAGATTGAAAGGAAGATGAGGGACAGTGTTCATCTTGAGGGGAGGCAGAACTCAACATTGGAGGAGATAAGCAATATGGCCTCAAGTATGTGGGCTCTGAAGTCAGAATGGCTCAAAACCTACTAGTCATCTGACTTTGCATGACATATTTAATCTTTCTAGGTTTGCGTCTTCATCTGTCAAAGGGTGGGTGAAAAAGCACAGTGCCTGACATGTGGGACTCCCACCAATATATGTCCTTTCTTTCACTTGTGTATATCTTAAAGGCTGAAGGTCCTAGAGAGAATGAGGAAAAGGGATACATTGGAGGGAGAAGCAGCCCTTCCCCTGGGCAGGAGGGCATGAGAGGAAGACAATGGGGTCTGGAGGAGGACATTGGCTGAGAGTGTGAGCACAGAGGGGCAGGGAGTGGAGCACTGAGGACTTGGAGCAGCTGCTATGAGGAAAAGGATGAAGGCAATGGCAGTGCCCAATGAGAGGACAGCTGGGATCACTGATGGTCCAGTCAAGGGTGGGAAGCTGTGAGTCCAGGATTGTCTTGACTCTCATGGTGACCATCTTACTTCTCCAGGGCTACTATGACAGATTCCACAGACTGGTGGACTTAAACCACAGGAAGTTATTACAGTTTTGGAGGCTTGAAGTCCAACAACAGTTGTTCAGCAGGGCACGCTTTCTCTGAAGTCTGTAGCACTCTGATGGTGGCTCTCTGGTGATCCACAACTCAATCTCTGCCTCCATCACAAGGCTGTCTCTCTGTCTGTATCCCCCTCCTTTGTCCAATTTCTTCTGCTTATAAGGACTTCAGTCATATTGGAGTAAGGCCCTCCCTGATTCAGTCTGGCCTCACCTTAACGAATAACATTTTCAAAAATCCTGCTTAAAAATGGGTTCCCACCCTCAGGACCAGGGCTTAGGACTTGAGCCTGTCTGTGTGGTCAATCCATAACAGTTACTGAGGCCATTGGCATTGTCCTGGCCATGGCATTTTGCCACAGGCTAGCTCTCTTTTGCTACTTGTACAAGTTAGGGTGAAGCACCTGCCAGACTCTTTGCCCCACTTTCCTGTCCACATCTTCTACTGTCTCCAGTGACTGGCAAAATGGTCAGGAGATGAGGATTTCTCAAGAGAGGCAGACTCAAGAAAGCAGGGCAGTGTTTCCCATGAGGCTCCTCAGATCTGCTCACCTTGCCCTCACCCCAGCCACTGCCTTACCTCACCCCACCTGCCTTGCCCACCCATCTCCTCCAGCCCTGCTCATCTACTTCTTCCCAACCATCTGGCCTTCCTTCTGCTCCCTGCCCACCTAGGGGCCTTGGTACCAGCTGTTCTTTCTTCCTGGAACACTCTTCCCTCTCAGCTTGATGTGCTGGGCTTTACCTCTCATTCTGGCCTCAGCATAAACACCCCCTCCTCAAAGAAGCCTTCCCAGACAAGTCCATCGAGGGAGCGACCTGCTCAATGCCACCCTTGCCAGTCTCATTTCCTTGGTGGCCCTTATTTCTCTCTGATATTTTTTGTTCATTTTTTCATTTATTGTCTGTTTATCTTCCCCCATAAGACTGGAAGCTCCACAAGAGCAGAAACATTTTTTTGTCTTAGTCATGCAGAATAATCTCTAATGCATAACAATATATATTCATTGTGTGAGTGGAATCACATGCCTCGATCCCCAAGGTGAGTACACAGAGTAAATCTCCTCTGGGGTGGCCAGGTAAAGCAGAGCAATTGTTCAGCTGTCCCCATGGCCTTGATGCCCAGGAGTGCTGGGCTCCAGCAGTGAGTTCTTAACCCCTCCCCTTTCAGCCTTCAGTCTTGCCACTATGGCATTCAGGACTCTTTCTCTTGATTTTTATTTTTTTTAAAGATTTTATTTATTATTTATTACATATCCCCCCCCCCCTTTCTGCTTGCTCTTGCTGTGTGTCCATTCTTCTGTGTTTTTCTATGTCTGCTTCTTGTCTCCCCCGGTCCCCGCGGCGACGCGCCGAGTTGGCCCTGTGGCTCGTTCCGTTCGAGGGTGGCTCCATTCCGTTCCCACGGGCGGCTCCGCTCCATGTTTTGCGGGCAGCAGTCCTCCATGTTTTTTGCGGGCTGCTCGGCTTCCGCAGTTCGCAGGCGGCAGCTCCGCTTTTTCACGGGTGACTTTGCCATGCCCGTGGGGGCTCCGCCCTGCCCGTGGGGGCTTTTTGCCTTGTCCACGGCGGCTCTACCCCACCCACGGCAGCTTGCCTTTCTCAAGGCCGTCTGCCCGCTCAGAGAGGTCCCCGGGAACCGAACCCGGGGCCTCCCATGTGGTACACCGGCGAGCTCTTTATCCACTGAGCTATCTAGCCGGGCCCCTCTCTTGATTTTTATAAGTAATATCTACAGGATTTTT
>PVKH010020452.1:0-14586 GCA_004027955.1 Chaetophractus vellerosus | reverse complement strand
ATCCCACTCATGAATTTTCAAATTTTATAGTGTGCTTTTTTTCAACCTGGTGAACAGTGTGTGTCCTAGCCTGACCCATAACCAGATGTCCCTAGTTTCATGGAAATTGTCTTGAGGGTGGCAGGTAACCTATTGTCAATATTTTCCATCCTAGACCACCTAATCCTAAGATGGGAGTCTTGGTCTTTGAAAGTTGAGCTTCACATTAAAAGGTGGAAATCACACTAATAACATTTAAGTACCTGACCCATGCCCACCTAGTTAATAATATGATTGCTCTCACTGAGGACAAAGTTAATTAAAATAGTATGTGTCCTTCCACATAATATCAGAGAGAGAAAGACAGAAGAGATTCATTTAAGTACTCACCAAACAGAAGATATTTCCTATAAAACAAAAGAGCAACCAAAAGAACTGCTGCACCCAGTGCAAACCAAAAGAACAAAGTTCAAAATAAAACCAGAACAAAGTTACAAATACCCTTAACCAGAAGAGCCCAAACAAAGGCCAGAACCTCAACAAAAGGAAAAGAAGTTTGGGAACCAAAAATTCTCACTAACAGAAACCAAGGCTATGTGGGTAAAACAGCAGAGTTGGGAGCCCATTAGACTGCAGAAACCAGGGCCACTGGGGAAATGACAGAGTACAAAGGGGCTCTGGCAAGTACCGTGTTCAAATCCAACAGTGATTCTGGAATAGAGGTGGCAATCACTTTGGATCCCATTTCTAAACTCAAGAAATGTTGGGGCCGGCTGTAGCCCCATTGGTAGGGTGCCGGTTTACCACATGGGAGGTCATGGGTTCGGTCCTCAGGGCCTCCCCAAGTGGGCAGACTGCCTCGAGAAGGCAAGCTGCTGGGGACGGAGCATGCCGCCACGGGTGAAGGCGAGCCCCTACAGGAAAGGGCAAGTCCCTGCAAGCAGGCAGGCTGCTGCGCCGGTGAGCTGATTCGGCGCCTCCCCCCCCAGCGGGGGGAGACAAGCAGACACACAGAGGAACGCAAAGAAAAAATGAACACAGCAAGAACAAGCAGAAGGGAGGGATGTATATATATAAAAAAGAAAGAAATGTTGACCAAGAAATTAGTCTCAGCTGCAAGAGATTAAAAATGTTAATTTGGGGTCTTAGAATTGTAATACTGAGAGCACAGATTCAGAAAGCATCCCAAACTGTGTTCCATCTTGGGGTTTCTAAGCAAGAATTTTTAAAGATAAAAAAGATTATATAAGTTGTTTGTAAAGAATTGTGATTGGTGGATTTGGATTCTTTCCAAATGTTCTTCAGGTTAGACAGATTACTGATTTCTTTATTGTGTCATTGTTTCATAGTATCTAGATGTCCTCAGCAACATTGTCGTATTTAGTTTTTGCATAACTGGGCATTTGCGAGATATGGCTGAGATGTGCATAAGAATAACGTCCTAAATAGCCTCATGACTCCATTTTAAATCTTTTATCCATGGTAACTCCATTTTGTTTTATCTCTTCTCAAAATACAAGATACTGACCTATAATTTAAAAAAATTGAGATCAAAGGCAGTGAGATAAAATATTCAAAGTACTGAAAGAAAAAAAAAGTCAACCAAAATCTTATAGCTCTCGAAATTATATTTTGAGGTCTTCTGGGGAACATGGCAGAGTAGGGAGCTCCAGGACTCAGTCTTTCCACCCAAACAACTATTATATGGTCAGGAATTGTCTGAAACAAATATTTTGAAACTCTGGAGGCAAAAACGCTGTACATCATCCAGGGAAATGCAGGAGAAAGTAGCTGTTAGATGCCACAAAAAAACTGTAAATTTATATCATCATGTATCATGCAGAATTGTGTGGGAGAGAGGGTGGCCTACAGTCTGAACTGTGGTCCATGCTTGGTGGCAAAGCCCCAAAATGTGTATATCTATTACAGGTTTTGTGCTACACTGATGAAGGATGTATATGTGGGAGGTTGTGGGAGGTGTGGGAGGTGGGCATATGGGTACCCCTAAAATTTCTGTGTAACATTTATGTAATCGATGTATCCTAAAAAATTTTTTTTTATTAAAATTAAAAAAAAAAACAGAACTGTAAATTGCTCTCTCCATGTGGTGGCTACCAGTGCCCATCCCTGACTCTCACAGTAGGCTGCCATGGGGCCCAGCCCCTGGCTAGCAGCTGGTGAAAGAGAAGGACATAAAATTCCTCTTCATGAAGAACAGGGGTAAGCATGTTCAATCACTGACTAAGGTTTTTGGTTAGCAAATTTGGACCCCTGGGCCCTAGCTCTGAGGGCACCTATTGTTTCAATCTGGCCTAGACAAAGGCTGCAGCAATATTGTTTCAACTCCACTGTCATGGAAAACAGCAGCCATGGCCATTGTTTGAAACCTACACTGGACAGGGCAGAAGCAGTGGATATTTAAAGATACAGAATTCCCTGGGAGCTTCAGGAGAAAGTTAGCTGAAGGACTGCATTTTTAGGCAAGCCAGGAATGCTTTTGGGAGCCATTGGAGAAGTTTTGGTGCCCTTCCTGGAAGACTCTCTGGGATAAAGTCGCCATCTTCAGATATTCAGGAAAACGAGGTTTGTCCCCTGGGAAACAGAGGGGACAACAATGCTTCTGTAAACAAGGGAACTCCAAAACAACTATTAAGCAAAACCCAGGATGAGACAAAGTCCAAGTAAGACAGGGAAAAGCCTGGATAGTGCATTTGCCTTGCATAGACCATCCTGATAAGAGGGATAAAGCTCAGGAAAATCTCTGTCTAATCACCCCCTGGTTACAAAACCAAGAATCAGACATCCCAGGGAGTAAACCCTACAGTTAACATTTTGAAATATGAAAATGTACAGTATGCAACAAAAGAGCCCAAGACAAACAAACAGGAAATGATGGTCTATCCAAAGGAAGGAGATAAACATACAGAACACTAATGAGGAAGAAGAGAATGTGGACATACCAAACAAAGATTTTTAAAAAATAATTTTAAAAACACCTAAGGAAATGAATGAAAGTACAGAAAAAAAAAAAACCTACAGGATAAAAATGAATAAAAAATATGAGAGTCTAAGTAAAGAGATAGAAATTTTAAAAGGGAACCAAACAGAACTACTGAAGTAAAAAATCACAATAACTGAAATGAAAAATGCCCAAGAGTATTTCAAGAACAGATTGGAGTTGGCAGAAGAAAGAATCAATGAACTTGAAGACAGTTGAAATGAGCCAGGCTGAGGAGCAGAAAGAAAAAAGAAATAGTAAAAGTGAAAATAGCCTATGACAGTTATGGGATAGCACCAAGTGCACCAATGTATGTCTTATGGGAGTCCCAGAAGGAAAAGGAAGAGAGAAAGGGGCAGAAGAAATAGTCAAAGAAATAATGACAGAGAACTTCCCAAATATAGCAAAAGACATGAATATGCAGATCCAAATAGCTCAAGGAACACCCAACAGGATAAACATGAAGAAAAATATACCCAATAATATATTGATTACACTGTTAAATACAAAGAACAGGAAGAGATTTCTGAAAGCTACAAGAGAAAAGCAACATGTTACATATAAAGTAGTCCCAGTAAGATTGAATGCCAATTTCTCATCAGAAACTATGGATGCAAGAAGGCATTGGGTTGAAACACTTAAAGTGTAGAAGGAAAACAATTGCTAGCCAGGAATTTTATATCAAGTGATACTTTCTTTCAAAAAATTAAGTAGAGATTAAAACATTTTCAGAAAAACAGAAGCTCAGGAAGAATATCTCCATGATGCCCACCTTACAAGCAATGCTAGAAGGAGCTCATCGGACTGAAATGAAAGCACAGTGATTTAAAGCAGCATAAAGAAACAAAGACATGCCTTGAAAGTAATCATTTAGGTAATTACAAATGCCAGTGTTATTACATTGTATTGTTTGGTATGTAACTCCACTTCTAACTTCCAGATGAAATAGACAAATTCCATGTAACAAACTACCAAAACTGATTTAAAGAGAAAGAGAAAATTTTATAATACCCAGAACAAGTAAAGAGATGGTATCAGTAATCACAAACATCTAAAAATATAAAGATGGAAATCAAGATGGGTTCATTGGTGAATTCTTTCAAATATTTAAAGAAGAATTAACACCATAGCACCATCCTTCTCAAACTCTTCTAAAATTAAAATAGTGGGAAACACTTCCTCACTCATTCTATGAGGCCAGCATTATCCTAATACTAAAACCAGACAAATATACCACAAGAAAAGAAATATACAGACCAATATCTCATGTTAATATAGATGCAAAACTCCTCAACAAAATACTAGCAAACTGCATCCAACCGCATATTAAAAGAATTATATGTCATGATCAAGTGGAATTTATCCTTGGTATGCAACATTGATCCAATATAGGAAATCAATTGATATAATACACCACATTAAGAGAATGAAGGAAAAAAAACACATGATCATCTCAAAGCAGCAAAGGTGTTTGACAAAATACATGACCCTTTCTTGATAAAAACACTTAAAACACTATGGATAGAAGGAAACTTCTTCAAATGATAAAAGGCATATATGAACATCCCACAGCTAACATCCTACTTAATGATGAAAGACTGAAAGCTTTCCCTCTAAGATCAGGAATAAGATGGGGACACACACTGTCATTACTGTTATTCAATATTTTAATAAAAGTTCTTGGCAGAGCAATTTGGCAAGGCAATGAAATAAAAAGGGATCAAAATTAGAGAGGAAGAAGTAAACGTTCCCTATTTGCAGATGATCTGATCCTATATACAGAAAATCCTGAAAAATCAACCGCCATGGTCATAGAGCTAAGAAATGAAGTCAGGCAGTAGCAAGGTGCAAGATAAACACAGAAATGTTAATAGTGTTTCTATACATAAGCAATAAACAATTGGAAGAAGAAATTAAGTAAAACAATCCATTCACAATAGCAACTGAAATAATCAAATATTTAGGAATAATTTTAACCACGGATATAAAGGTCCTGTACATGGAAAACTACAAAAATTGCTAAAAAGAAATTAAAGAAAACAGAAATATATGGAAGGATATTCTGTATTCATGGATTGGAAGACAAAATATTATTAAAATGTCAATATCATCCAAAGCAATTTATAGATTCAATGCAATTCCAATCAAACTGCCAACAACCTTCTTTGTAAAAGTGGAAAAGCCAATTATCAAATTTATATGGAAGTGTATGGGGAACCAAATAGCTAAAATCATCTTAAAAAAGAAGAATGAAGTTGGAGGACTCACACTTCCTATCTTAAAACATATTACAAAATCACAGTAATCAAAATAACATGTTACTAGCATAAGGATATACCTATAGGCCAATGGCATAGAATTGAGAGCTCAGAAATCAGCCTTCACATTTATAGTCACCTGATTTTTGATAAAATGACAAAGACCACTCAATTGGAAAAGAATATTCCCTTCAAAAAATGGTACCGGGAAAATATCTATATTTACAAAAAAAAAAAAAAAAAAACAGAGAGAGGGAGAACGGGCCTCTACCTCACATCATATACAAAAATCATCTCAAAATGAATCAAGGATGTGTACATAAGAGCTAAAACTATCAAACTCCTAGAAGAAAATGTAGCAAAGCATCTTCAGACCCTTGTATTAGGCAATGGTCTCTTAGATTTTACACCCTAAGCACAAACAACAGAAGAAAAACTAGATAAATGGGACCTCATAAAAATTTAAAACTTTTGTTAAACAGAAGACATTGTCATCAAAGTAAAATGATAAACTACACAATGGGCAAACATATTTGGAAACCACACAATTAATATGCACAATATATAAAGAAATCCTTCAACATGACAGGAAAAAGAAACGCAATTCAAAAATAGGCCAAAGATTTGAGCCGACATCTCTACAAAGAAGAATACAAATGGCCAGAAAATACATGAAAAGATGCTCAAATCATTAGCTATCAGGAAATTGCAAATTAGAAGCACAATAGATATACCCTTTCACACCCATTAGAATGGCTGCTATTAAAAAACTAGTATATAACAAATGGTGGAGAGAATGCAGAGAAATAGGAACATTCATTCATTATTGGTTATGTAAAATGGCACCTGCTGTGGAAGACATTTTGGCAGTGCCTTGAAATCTAAGTTAGAACTACCATATGACCCAGCAATCCCTCTTCTAGGCATATATCCCAAAGAATTGAAAGTAGGGACTCAAACAAATATTTTCATACTGATAATCATAGAGGCATTATTTACACTTGCCAAGAGATGGAAGCAACCCAAGTATCCATAAACTGATGAGTGGATAAATAAAATATGGTATATACACATAATGGATTAATATTCAGCCATTAAAAGGAATGAAGTCCTGATACTTATGACAATATGGATGAATCTTGAAGACATCATGTTGAGTAAAATCAGCCAGACACAAAAGGACAAATATTCTATGATCTCACTGATTTGAAACAACTAGAATAAGCAATCTCATAGAGTTAGAATCTACAATATAGTTTACCAGTGGATGGGTTGGGAATAGGGAATGGACATTAAGACTTAACATATACAGGGTTCCTATTTGGTATGATGGAAATGTTTTGGTAATGTATGTGGTGATGGTAGCACAACATGGTATATACAGTCAACACTACAGAAATATGTATCTGAATTTGTTTAAAATGAGAGATGTTAGATTGTATATATGGTAACAGAATAAAAAAATTTTAATTCATGAAAGTACCCTATACAAAGTGTGAACACTAAGTTAAACCAAGGACTTTAATTAATAGTATAATTATAAGAATGTGCTATCATCAATTTTAACAATATTCCACCCCAATTCAAGTTATTGTTGGTGGGTTGGTGTATGGGAATTCTGTATTTTATGCATGATTGTTATGTAAACCCACAATCTCTCCAATTAAGATTAAATAAATAAATTAAATTAAATTAAGATAGAGAACAAGAGAATATTCACAAGATGTGGGGATTCAAACAGATACAAAATAGTCTTTCCTATTGGAAGGGGCAAGGTGCTCACTTCTTACAGATAGAAAAAAAAGAAGTTATTATGGATAAAGAGGGGCTTTTATAATCATAAAAGGGTTAGTCTCTCTGTAATATATACCTATCAATAATGACTCAAAACACATAAAAGAAAATTTGACACAATGGAAGGGAGAAATTGACAATTCAACTTCAACAACAATTTGGAGATTTCAATATCCCACTTTCAAACTTAAGTAATGGATAGAACAACTGGAATGATAAAATGCAAGAAGAACATAATAAACCAACTGGACCTAACCAGCTTCTATAGAATACTCCACACAAAAATAGCATAATGCACGTACTTCTCAAGTGCACATGGAATATTTTCAATTATAAACCATATTCTAAGGCATAAAACAAGCTTTAATCAATTTAAAATGGTTGAATCATAGAAAAGATATTCTCCAACCACATGGAATGAAATTAGAAACCAACAACAAAAGAATTTTTTAAATTTGAGAAATATATAAAAATTAAACAATACATGCCAAAAGTAACAAATTGCTCAAAGAACTCACAAAGGAAATTTGAAAACAATTTTGAATGAATGAACATAATGACACAACATTACAAAAATCAGGAATTAAGCTAATACAGTGCTTAAAGTGAAATTTAGCACTATAAATGCCTATATTTAAAAGAAGAATGATTTTAAAATAATAATTTAGATCTCAGCCTTAAGACTCTTGTAAAATAACAGCAAACTAAATTTTTAAAAAACAGAACAAAGGAAATAATAAAATTAGAGTGGAAATTGTCAAAATAAAGCATAGAATAACAACAGGGAAAATCAAAAAATCTAAAAGTTGGTTCTTTGAAAAACTAAACAAACTTCAAAAATACTTAGCTATACTGACTAAGACAATAATAGATGAGAATGAAAGAGAGAACATCCTTAATGACATTGAGAAGTAAAAATTATTATAAGGGAATACTATGAACAACTGTATATGAAAGTTTTAGATAACTTACATGAAATGAACAAATCCTGAAAAAGACACAAACTCCCAAAACTGCTTCCAGAATAAATAGAATATCCAAATAGTTATATATAAAGGGATTAAATTTGTAATTTAAAAAATCCTCACAAAAAGAAGTCTATATCTAGAATGTTTCACTGTTGAATTATACAAAAATTTTAAAGACAAATTAATACTATTTTTTCACAGCCCCTTCCAAGAAATAAGAGAAGGGACACTTGTGAACTCATTTTATGAGAGTAATATTACCCCAATATCAAAGTCAAATAAAGACCCCACAAGAAAGTAAATTTGCAGATATCCATTTTTATTAATATATATGTTAAAATCCAAAAAAAATTAGAGAATCAAATCCATCAATATGTAAAAAGGATTATACACTATGCCAAGTAGGATTTATCTCAGGAATATAAGGTTGACTTAACTTCCAAAAATCAATAATGTAATGCAAAATAGAATCAATAGACAAAGAGGGAAAAACCCACATGACCTTCTCAATACACAAAGAAAAATAATGTGACAAAATTCAATACTTTATCATAAAAACACTAAACAATCCAACAACAGAATGAAAAACCTGATAAAGGGTGTATTAGTCAGCCAAAGGGGTGCCTTCACAATATACCAATAATTGGTTGTTTTTAAAATTTATTTGGGGTAAATGCTTGTAGTTACCAGGCCACAAAGCATAAGTTCTTCCCTCACCAAAGTCCATTGGCACGTGTTGGAGCAAGACAGCTGCCGACTTTTGCCAGGGTTCAGGTTTCTTGGTTTCCCGGGGCTGCGTTTCTCTCCAAGCTTAGTTCCTCTGTTTCCTCCACAAGGTCAGCTGTAGACTATCAGGCGAACGGCTCACTTTTCTACTCCTGGGGTGTTCTCTCCAACATCAGAACTGCTTCTCAAAAACTGCTTCTCAAATCTGCTCCCTCTGTCTTTTGCCTTGCCTTTTATACTTGAGACCACACCCACTGAGGGGCGAAGCTCAACGCCCTACTGACCTGGCCCAGTTAACGCCCTAATCATAACCCAATAATGCACAGATGAACAGATCAGTTTACAAGCATGATTCAATTTATATTTTTGAAATTCATAATTACATAAAACTGCCAAACCATTACAAAGGGCATCTATGAAAAACCAACATGCTTAATGGTGAAGGACTGAATGTATTTGCTCTAAGATTAAAATAAGATAGGGCTGTCACTCTTGTCACTTCTATTCAATGTTTCATTGGAGGTTCTATCTAGGGTAATTAGGCAGAAAAAGAAATAAGAGGCATACAGATTAGAAAGGCAGAATGATCACTGTCTCTATTAACAGATGACATGATCCTGCACATACAAAATCCTAAGGAATCCACTAAGAGATTTTAGTGTTTATAAATGTGTTCAGTAAGTTTGGATTGTACAAGTTCAATATACAGCAATCAATTACATGCCCATACACTAGCAGTACACACACACACAAATTAAATTTTAAAAAGCCCATTTACAATAGCATCAAAATAAAATTCCTATGAATAAATTTAACAAAAATGTGCAAAATATATACATTGAAAACTACTATTCATTGTTGAAATAATTAAAGAAGAACTAGATAAGTGGAAACACATCCCACGTTCATGTATTAGAAGATTTAATATTATTGAGATGGCATAATTCCCAATTTAATATACAGAGTCAATGCAATCCTAATCAAAATTCTAGTTGGCATCTATGTGAAAATTGATAATATAGTCCTAAAATTCATATGGAATTCCAAGAAGCCCATAGCCAAAATAATAAGTCAAAATTGGAAGACTCGCAATTCTCAACTTCAAAACTAAATCAAAAGTTACTGTTATCAAGACAATGTGGTAAAGGCATGTGGTAAAGATATATATGTAATTTTATGCATCTTTATATAAAAACCAGGGGATAGAATGGAGTCCAGATATAAACCCTTACATTTATGCTGAGTTAAGTTTTCAACAAGGGTGCCAAGACAATTCAATTGGGTAAACAATTGTATTTTCAATAAATGGGGTTGAAACACTCAATGTTCACATGCAAAATAATAAAGTTTGAACTCTTCCTCACACTATATACAAAAATGAAATCCAAATAGTTCATAGACCTAAATGTAAGAGCTAAAACTATTAAATTCTAAGAAGGAAAATATAGTAGTTAATCCTTGTACCTTTGTATTACACAATGGTTTCATAGATATAATACAAAACCACAACCAACAAAATAAATAGTTAAATTGAACTTCATCAAGACAACAATAACAACAAAAACATTTTTGCTTCAAAAATTATCAATAAAGTGAAAAGAGAACCCCCACTATGGGAGAACATTTTTACATATCATAAATCTGATAAGGGTCTTGAATCTACAATATATAAAAACTGATAACTCAATAATAATAAAACAAATAACCCAATTTAAAAATTGGCAAGGGATCATAATATACATTTTTTTTCCTAAAAAGATACATGGCCAATAAGCACAGGAAAGAATACCCAACATCATTAACCATCTGGAAATTGCAAATGAAAACCACAATATGATAACATTTCAGTAATATTAGAATTTCTGTAGACAAATAGACAGACAATAACAAGGGTTTATGATGATGTGGAGAAACCTAAACACTCATACACTGCTGAAAACAATCTGTTGCTCCCTACTAAGTTACCGTATTACCCAGAAATTCCACTATTAGGTATATGCCCAAGGATTGAAAGGTACATATCCCTGAAAAATCATGGATGAATGTTCACTGCAGCATTACTCATAATTACATAAAAATAGAAACATCCCAAAAGTACATCAATGATTAATGGATAAATTATAAATAGTATAACCACTCATTGAAATATTATTTGGCACCAAAATAACAAAGAATTGATACATGCTAAATCATGGATGAGCCTTGAAAACATATGGTAGTTGAAAGATACCTGTCACAAAAGAACATATATTATATGGTTCTATTTATATCATATATCAAGAATAAACAAATCTATACAGACAGGAAGTCAAGTAGTGGTTACCTAAAGTTGAGGCAGTTGAGGGGAAATGTGGGAGTGAATGCTAATTGGCACGAGATTTCTTTCTGGAATGATTAAAATATTCTAAAATTGATCGTGTGATGGTTGAACTACTTTGTGAATATATGAAAAACCATTGAATTATACATTTTAAGTGGATGAATTCTATGGTATATGTTAATTCTTTATCAATAAATCTTTTATATTAAAAAAAATCTGAATATGTGTCAGTTCCACCAAAGTTTTTCTCCCACCCTCTACAGCCAGGGGATTGTAAACTCCAACCACAATAAGGAACTAAGACTATTTCTTCTCATTTTCTCTTAATGGTTTCCCCACTTTGCTGTGTGTATCCAGGCCCCACTCCTTGGATCTAATCTCTATCTTCACTCACTTGGTGGAATTCAATACTAAGCTTTTTAAATACCACCTCTAGGTTGATAATTCACATTGCATTCCTAGGCCAGACTTCTCTACTGAAATACAGATTAAAAAATCCAAGTGCCGATTTGAATTTACCATCTGGATACCTAATAGAAAACACTTATATAGCAAATTGACACTTGTTCTCTCCCAATTTCCTAAACCTGCTATATGTACATAATTACAAGTAGAGATGGAATCGGACCACCGACTCACCCATGTCAAATCACAGGAGAAAGAGATGCCTCATGTAATGAACACTGGTAAAAATAATTTAAGTAAAATTTAAAATATATTACTACAGGCAGAAGGTGAGCTAGTGTGAAAGAATAAAATCACTAACAGGTGGATTTTGTATAGACTCATAGACTCTTGTACATGAACCGCCAATAGGTGTCCATGATAAAGATTTGATCAGGGCTGGTCATGAGAAAGAGTGGATCAGGGCTGGGTTGAAAGAAAGTCATCCTTAGTGATTCAGGTGTGGAGGAAGAAAACAGCTGCCTCTGTAGGAAATGCATGATATCCCATCTGGACCATTCACCCCTAGGAAACTGAAGCCTTAGGCCACTAAGATATGGGCAACATCCTTTACAATATCATGAGATGTCTCTGAAAACAGGGTATGTAGCAGAAAGCTACCTTCCACACAATACCTTCCAAAGATGAAAATAGAGTTTGGTTACCATGCTGGGGAGGTAGGGCAGCATCATTGAAATAGCTGCATGTCTGCCCTTGAGACAAACAAAATTTGCCTAAGACTGAGGCTGGACTAGAATTGCAGAGATTCCAGCCCTGCTTCCAACACCAGACTAGCAAACACCAAGTAACAAGTAAAGCAACAGATTTGACTGTTGAGGGATAGGCAAGAACATGGAGGCAGATCCTCTATGAAGCAGAGACACACAGGAAGCTCCAATCTAAGGGAGGACACCAGCTTCCAAAATAAGCACAAAGTAGTGCTAGAATTTGAAACTGGTAGTACATGAAATTAGCCATATCATAATTAAACACAAACCCAACTCAACTCCTGTGTAGACTGATACAACCATACCCAGGCCCTAGCAATCTATCAGGAGATCAGAGTGGAAATTAGTATGATAGAAACATAAATACAAAGAGAAAATCAATGAAATTAAAAGCTGGCTATTTGAAAAGAATCAATACACCTATATCCAGACTTAACAAGAAAAACTGAAAAGACACAAATTGCAATATCAAGAATTAAAGGGGAGAATGGGGTTCCACAGATTCTTTTGACATTCAAAGAAAAAATAAAGTAATATAACACCAGAGAACATGAAGAAATATTAAAGTATAAATATAACTGTATTAGTTAGCCAAAGGGGTGCTGATGGAAAATACCAGAAATCTGTTGGCTTTTATAAAAGGGTATTTATTTGGGGTAAAAGCTTACAGTAACCAGGACATAAAGTGTTAGTTACTTCTCTCACCAAAGTCTGTTGCCACATATTAGAACAAGTTGGCAGGAAACATCTGCAAGGGTTCAGGCTTCCTCTTCCTCTTAAGGCTCCATGGTCCCAGCTTCTTCCAATATCAGCTGTAGGCCTGCATAAGTCTTGTCTCTCTTCCAGGCTTGTTTCTCTCTGGGCTCAGCTACTCTGCTTTCTCCACAAGGCCAGCTATAAACTATCAGGCAAATTACTCATCTCTCTTCCCAGGGCCTCTGCCCTGTCTATTGCAGCCTTCTCTCTTTCCTCTTGTATCTGCTTCTGTGTGTATTTACTTCCTGGGATTCCAGCATCCACAACTCCAGCATCAAAACTCCTCTGCCACTTAGTTTTTTTCTGTGAGTACCTGCCCACCAAGGGGGCAGAGACTCACTGTCCCACTGACATGGCCCAAAGCCCCAATCACAACTCAATCAAGTAAAAGTGAAACCTCTGAATCCAATACAATCTAACATGCCCAGAGGAACAGACCAGTGCACAAACACAACCCAACATCTATTCATAGAATTCATAAGCAACATCAAACTACCACAATAACCAAATATATACAAGATCTATATGCTAAGAACCATAAAATACTGATGAGAGAAACTGATGCAAACCTTCATAAACAGAGATATGCCATTTCCATAGATGAAGAGTTTCAATATTGTTACAATGTCAACTTTCCCCAAATCAACTGATCAAGCCTACTCAATAAGAAGTAAAATCCAATAAATCTGTTTGTTTTTATACAAAACTAATTATAAAATTTATATAGAAAGACAGAGGAAAATGCGTTCTTTGTCCATTTCCATTTTGTTATAAATTTCTATCACACAGAAAATATCATTGACTTATTTTATAAATGTTCATAGTGTCTACAGGAATGTTGATGGATTTACCTGCTCCACAGTACACTTATACATTTTTCAATGCCTTATTTGTTTTAGGGCAGCTAAAAATTTGTTAGTCCCTGAGATGTAGGAGAAAATATCTTCAGCTCATTGTCTTCTTAGATGGCATTAAACACATTTATAAATACTAAGAATATACTATTTCTTTTATTTCTGAATAAGGGTCAAAAATAAAGTAAAAGCAAAAAAGAAATGTGGTTTATTATAATTTCTTTGTCTTACACTAAAGCAGTCATTTTTAAAAATGTAAATGAAATAAAACAGGATATTTTTTCAGAAAACACATTTTTTTATTTGAGAAAAATATCAATATCAGTGAATTTTGATTTAAAATAAATGGATGATACATGAATAATAGTATGTTCTGGACACATCATGGCTCTGCCAGGGTTGCAAAAGTGATGTGAGAGCCAAAGATTCATAAAAATTAATGGTGCAGGTTAAGAAGATACTGGTATAGTCAATTCTCTGATTAAAAGAAGGAGAATAGGGATAATCAAAATTCACTTATTTTTTTGGCTTTGTTTGTGGGGAGGTTTTGGATTGCAGAAAGGTCACAATTGTGCCAGGGGAGAATCACTGATGTAGGATGTTCGTGATGAGGAATGTGTGGGGAGGGGTGCATCTGGGACATGCCTTAATGGAATATGAATATGATCTAGTGGTCATGGGGTGTTGTCTTAGTGGGTGGATACAAAATAACTGACAGAAAATTGAATTCCCTTCCTGGAAAGCCCTGTTACATTTTCTAA
>PVKH010020451.1:0-14582 GCA_004027955.1 Chaetophractus vellerosus | reverse complement strand
AAGATTTATTTATTTTATTACATATCTCCCCTTCCCCCCGCTTCGGCGACGCGCCAAGAGTGGTCACTGCGCAGGCGCGGCTTTCCCCGCTTGTAGGCGGTCTCTGCGTCCATTCACGGATGGCTTTCAGTTCGCGGGTGGCTGGCTGCGCTCCATCCGCAGGCGACCTGCCCTGCCCATGGCGGCTCTTGCCATGTCCGTGGCAGCTTCTTGCCCTGCCCACGGCGGCTCTGGCCCGCCCATGGCGGCTTGCCATTCTCAAGGCGGTCTGCCCGCTAGGAGAGGTCCCCGGGAATCGAACCCAGGGCCTCCCATGTGGTATGCCGGCGCCCTATCCGCTGGGCTATCGAGCCGGCCCCAATCTTGAGTTTTCTATTCTGGTTCATTTGCTGCTTTTTTGGAGTTTTTCTCCCTCAACTCCCATTTTCTCTTCTCTTTCCTTTTCTCTTCCCTTCCCTATTGTCTTTCTTTTGAATTCTTCTCTTCTCATCTTGCTATCCTTTTCCCTTTACTTTTCCCTTCCATTTTCTCTTCCTTTTCCCATCGTTTTCCTTTTTCTCTTCCTTCTCTTTTCCTCTTCTCTCGCTTCACTTTCCTCTTCTTTCATCCTCCTTTCTCTCCTCTTTTCCTCCATCTCTTTCCTTCCCTGTCCATCATGAAGACATCTGTGTGTCACTGGCCAAGAAATCATGATGGTAAGGCAGAAAGAAGTAGAGTGTACCAAGGAATTAGGGTTGGGGAAGGTTATCTTGACCATCAGTGTGCCAGGTAGCCAAAACAATGGGACAGTAGGGAGAAGGTTTGGTGAGGAGGCATCAATGTGTTTGGCAAAAAGAAAATGAAACAGTGAGGGGCAGGCTACAGGGATTTGTCAGTGTGGACA
Organism: Chaetophractus vellerosus; assembly: GCA_004027955.1. Classification (NCBI taxonomy): domain Eukaryota; kingdom Metazoa; phylum Chordata; class Mammalia; order Cingulata; family Chlamyphoridae; genus Chaetophractus; species Chaetophractus vellerosus. Next base: position 13,699 of record PVKH010020451.1, on the reverse strand, counting down.
GTTGCAAAGTAGCATAAAAGGAGACCAAAGGCCACAGATAGAGGGGACTGGCTTATTGGGAGACTGGAAACATGGAGCAAATAAATAAAATAATTGAATAATAAATAAAAGCATTGACAATAATGTGAGCCATGTTTTTTTTTCAGTGTTATAGAAGTATTATGCAAGCCTAAAAAGGGGGAAGCTGGTAAGAGCCCCAAGGTATTAGACAGGAATTTTAATTATCATTAAGTATTAGTTGGCCAGAGAGGTCCCTTCAAAAAATATACCAATAATTGGTTGGTCTTTATAAAGGGTATTTATTTGGGGTAGAAGCTTACAGTTACCAGGTCACAAAGCATAGGTTTCTTCCCTCACCAAAGTCCACACGTTAGAGCAAGACAGCTGCCGATGTTTGCCAGGGCTCAGGCCTTTGGGTTCCTCTCCTGCCGGGGCTGTGTTTCTCTCCAGGCTTAGCGCTTCCTCCACAAGGTCACCTGTAGACTATCAGGCAAATGGCTCTCTCCAACATCAGAACTGCTTCTCAAAAATCTGCTTCTCAAATCTGCTGCCTTGCTTTCTACACTTGAGACCAAACCCACTGAGGGGGGGGGCTCAACGCCCTACTGATGCAGCCCAGTTAACGCCCTAATCATAACCCAATCTTGCCCAGATGAACAGATCAGTTTACAAGCATGATTCAATATGGATTTTTGAAATTCATAATTACATCAAACTGTAACAGTATGACCTGCTTTGTTTAATACACATGCACATACAGATATATATAATTTTAGATGTGTGTGTAGGGTCAGAAGAGACAGACGGATTGGACTTGAGAATGAAAGTGTCAGTTGGCAATTTCCCCAGAAATCTTTTCTCTCTGATGATCTCAGAGACATGTTTACTTCAATTTAGTTGTTAGAATTAAATTTTAATTCAAGTCAAGAAGGAATAGAACAGCATAGTTAAACTTGAATCCTTATTCTGTCTTATCCCAGTGTGGCAGTTTGAGATTATTTTATGACTCCCCAAAAGAGAAATATTATGTTTATATACTAATTTATTCATTTGGGTATGATACCCTTTTATTGCATTAAATTCAGCTGAGGGGCCTTTAATTGGATTACCTGTTAAGATTGCTATAGGGCCTTTTATTGGACTGCATCAGTGAAGCATGACTCATGTTGAGTCCCCAACCCCTTGCTGGGTCTGATATAAATGGACTCATGCAGCCAGTCAGAAAAAAGGGAACTGCCATGTTTGATCCTGCCGTGTAAGAAAGAGGTTTGCTTAAGCATGAAGCCCCAAGAGGCTAGGCCCACAGAGCAGCTCCAGAGACCAGCCCTGCATTATGCCTCAGAGCTTACAGGTGAACTTGGGAATAGAGTGGAACAGCCAAGACTGATATAGGATACTCTAAAGAGACAAGCCTTACACCAGCTTGCAGCTGATATCAGAAAGAAAGCAGAGCAGCTGAGCCTGAGAGATGAAGCGCTGAGAAGGCAGAAACCAGGCAGTGATTGCCCGCCATCTTGCTTCAACACATGGCAGCTGACTTTGGTGAGAAAGCAACCTTGAGTTGGACTCTTTAGGGCCTTGTAACTATAAGCTTCTACCCCAAATAAATACCCTTTAGAAAAGCAAACAGATTTCTAGTACTTTACAACAGTAGCCCTTTGCTAAACTAAAACACCCAGCTACTAATTGGGTTTATTTGAAGGTTTAAATGAGATGAAATTTAAAACTCATTAGCACTAACTACTCTTTGGATATAGTGAAGTTAAAACTATATATGCTACATAATTTTCAAATAAATATCCTCTTTTTGATTCACACAAGTCTGTAGTTCCTAAAACAAGGGTTAGTAGCAGTATTTTGCATGGAGGAAATGAGGCTTAGAGAATTTAAGTGTCTTTAAATAGCTAGTGAGGAGAAGAATCCTGGTAGAGAACCCAATGTTGTTATCACTAATCCAACACTGAAGAACCATATTAATTTTAACTTATTCTCAGTATTTTTGGAAAAAAAGGCCTTTGGCTGTAGGATTTAATAATCTTAATTCATACTATTTAGTCAATTAAAGATTCCTGTGGAAAGTGTAAGACAGTTGTGAGGACCTCTAATTGGTGTGATTATGCCCTTGCTAAACTTTAATCTACAATTTGACATATAATACCCGATAAATCATGATGGAGAAAAGTTCTGACTTCAGCGGAACAGAGTAAAAAAGCCCAAGGTGGCATTTGGGAATTTGCCCCCTATCATGGTGGCACAAACACAGCACAATCTGACCTGTCAAATTGGAGATGTATGGGCTATTGAGATGCTGTTATGACAAAGTGTGGAAGAAATGCTCCTTAAAAACATGTTGATAAAAAGTTGGCAAGTAAAGGTCCATGGCATAGAAAGAAAATTTCTTTGAAAATATCCAAATGAATAATGGTGTTTTAAGTTAACTTGAGGTTGCCTGAAGCCTCTCTTAAAATCAGCATACTGCTCTTCTTGCACATTATGTTAGGAATTGGATTGACAAAGCAAAAATGTCCTATGGCACAGAATAAGTGCAAAGATGTGCTACATTTTAAAATGTCTTATATAATCTTGTTTTGATGTAAACAAAAGTGTCTGCTTTATAACAAGATCCAATTAATACAATGCTGAAAATTGCTATGTCAGGTAGGCAGAAGAATATGGCATGCATTTTTCACCTTTGACCAGAAGCTCATTATCTTTGCATATATTTCTTTGCTTTTTATCATCAAAACCCATTAGTACAACAAAAAGAATTAGCAAGGTGGCACAACATAATAAATAAAGGCATGGTACAGGAGGTTAACAATATGCTATGGTAAAATACTATCACCTTTCACTGATTAGCATACATTTGGAAGAAAAAAGTACAGCTGAATAATAGAAGAGAAATTTTGTAACCCCATCTTCAGAATTAATGTGATACAGACTTGTAGAAATGCCTAACATGTACAATAAAAGTATATTTGTCTCAAATATTTTTCTAGCTATCATTCCCTTTCTTATCCTCACTCTCTTTTTCTATCAATCTATCCATCCACATCTCTCCTCATTTTAACTAATTTTCCCCATCATCGTTGTAGATAGTAGAAATAATTTTGCCCCTCTCCATGGTTCATACTTGGCCCAAAAGGGTAGAGTATGCAAATTTCACTCATAGTTATTACTGCTCTGTCCACTTTTTTTCCTATCTTCCCTTTAAAGGAGGAGGAATTGAAACTCTTATTTACTGGACCTGAAAATACGTAGGCTACAGTTTGCTTATAAGCCTGGCACTTCCTCTTAAAGTTATCATCCTTGTTCTTCCTTCTTTATTTCACACCCTGTTCTAATGGCCTGTATTTTGAGAGCAAAATTAAATACAACCTATTCTACATCTACCAGCTTCTTTGCCATAGACCTGAAGGAAGGGAATTTTGGATAAAGCAATGAACAAGTGCTGCTCTCCAGAGTTTAGGCTCCTTGTACTGCAAGAATTCTCTCTTAAGTCTGTACTTGTTGAAGAGTGAGTGGGTTAGAGCAGTTAGTAATCTCATTCTGGCACAAACTCATTTTAAACACAGTTTGTAAAAACCTATTTGACTTTAGATTTGTCTAGAAATACTTCCCTAGCTGGGAACACAAGGGAATGTAGATAAATAGGAAAATTCAAGCGCACACACACACAACACAGAGTGTCCTGATTTGATAACAATATCTTTATCTTATTCCTTGGTACTTTAGGGTCATTCCTTTATTATTCTCTTCCCCCAGTTTCTTCTTTTGATCCAACTTGTGAATGCCTCTTATCTTTTCTGTTCATATCTTATCTCTCTCCTTTTCTTTTTTCTAGGTGTAAGGAGGAAGAATCAGTTGAGCTATAATGGCAGTCTTTGGGTCCTTAAAATCAGAATTCAAATGCTACCACTATTGTGATCTTAAGCGATCTATGGAGTGAAATTATTAAGAGAAGGTTGCAGAGATACTGGTAGTCATCCTTTTCTTAAGTTGACTTGGTTTTTATTATAATTTTTTAAAATGTTACATATATAAAAATATATTCTCCCTGTTGGATAAATTTTACATATATGCACATACACACTTACATATGCTCACACACACATTAATTCTAAAAGGAATACGTTTACTGCACATTTTGGCCATTGTCAATTTGAAGTAGGGCTGAACTACTCCAGACTGTAAAGGATCTGCCTGTTTGCGTAAGCATGGATAATGGAGTTTTCCAAGCACTCTTATAAGGAGTGCCATAAAATCTTCCTCAAGAAATATTATCTTGAGGATTTCCCACCTGCTTTGTGGAAGCCATCTGTCCTCACAGAATTTTCAACCTGATTGTAACCAACACATTAATAATGCCAGCAGAGTGCCAAACCTACCATATGCGATTGGAAGGAATAATGCATTAGAAAACATTATTTTACTCAGGAATTGGAAAAGAATTGCTAAGACGAATTTTCCTACAAAAGATTCACAAAAAATGCTATACTGATGATCCTGGTTTTGTTTTCACTTTGAATAACCAACTTGTAAACTAGACTGATATATTTGCAAAAATTAGACGTAATAATACCAAATAAGAATAACAATTTCTATCTTCTAAAATAAATGTATTAATGCAGTGAGGAAATACAAACATGTTTATTAAAAGCAAAATCTGTATTTTCTTTCAAATCATTCAACGACTATGTTTGATTTTGAGAGGGCTGACTACAGAGAATTTAAAATACTTATATTGTAAATATTTTTACTATTCATATATGAATAGCAAAATTATTTTAAAGCATAGTAAAAGGCAATACAAACAAACTAATGCAAATAAAAATGGCCTTCCAAATGATTCATTTTCTATCGTTTGTAATCAAGCAATAGAGCCATTTGGTATTAATTCATGTGTCGTTATCATCATTTATAAAAGGCTTCCTATGTAATTAAGCTTAAGCAACATGAATCTTTCACATAGATCTGTTCCTGAAGAAAAAGGGTCAAAGAAAACTAGTATAAGCCTTCCTCTCATCCCCAGGGTTTTCATTTGTAATTCAAAGAGGCTGAAAACAAATAGCATTTTTAATTTGTGTTCAAAAGGTAAACCTCTCTGGCAACTTTTAAATCCAAGTTATTGTTTAATAATTTTTCTACAACAATATCATAGAGTCAAATGTCCACAATTTTGTCATGTTTCATCTTTATGATATGCATTCATTATTTGTGTGCTATGCAACTTAGTTCAGAAGTCTATAAAATTTCAGAGATTTTTTAAAAGGACTAGAAACATGAAAGTGTAATCTGAATTACTTCCCTGCCTCTTTCTTCATGGACTTAATAGGCAAATCATGTGGGTTGTCATAGCCATAGATTATAATGTGTTTCTGTTCATTTCTATTTTCCATCTGTCTTAACCTGCCGAAGGGGTGCTGACACAAAGTACTAGAAATCCATTGGCTTTTATAAGGGGGTTTATTTGGGGTAAAAGCTTACAGTTCCAAAGCCATAGAAAGTCCAATTCTAAGCACCATGAGAAGTGCTTTCTCAACAAAGTCAGTTTCCACGTGTTGAAGCAAGATGGCCACTGATCTCTGGGTCCACCTTTCCTCTTGAGCTCCATGGGCCCAACCTCTTGGGGCTTTGTGTTTAAGTGATCCTGTAGTTCTCTCTCTCCTGGCATAGGGCTTGTTTCCAGGTCTTCTATATAAGTATCAGCTGTAAGCTATCTGGTAAAATGACTCATCTCTCTCCAGGGCCTCAGCTGTTTGAGCCTCCTTGTTTCTGGCAGGATAAAAAATGACAGAGTTCTCTCTTCCTGTGTGTCTGGCTGTCCATGTGAGTCCATTTCTATCAGACCCAGCAAGGGCGCAGGGACTCAACCTGAGTCACTCCTTACTGACATAATTGAATCAAAACCCTAAACCCAAAAGGCTGCCAATGCAAAGTACCAGAAATGGGTTGGCTTTCATCATGGGCATTTTATTTAGGGTAAAAACTTACAGTTCCAAGACCGTGAAATGTCCAAATCAAGGCTTCAGCAGAGATGTTTTCTCATCAAAGTCGACTACTGGTGATCCTCATCCTGCCGCATGAGGAAACAAGATGGCGAGTGATTATGCTGAGGCTCCTGCCTTCCCCTCAAGGTCATCATCTCCTGGAGTTCAGTTGTGGACAATCAGGCATATTTAGGGCTTGTCTGCTCAGCCTTGAGCTGCTCTGTGGGCCCAGATTCTCAGAGGCCTCTCTCCATGCCTCTGTGCTCTGCTGCTTCCAGACTCCAAAACCTCTCTCAGTCTCTTGGGGCTTCTGCAGGGAGTCCTCTCTCTCACATGGCAGGATCAAAATGCTGATTTCCTTTCTCCATGTCCCTCTCTGTGTGTCTCTATTTATATAAAACTCCAGTAAGAAGGGAGAGACCCAACCTGAGTCCCACCTCATTGACTTAGTCCAATCTAAAGGGTCCCACACCTACAGGAATGGATTAGTTCAAGAACATACTCTTTTTCTTTTGGGGATTCATACAAGAGCATCAAACAGTCACACTGCTCAAATGCTCATCAATGATCTATAGAAAATACCTAAAGCCAGCCTAAACCTTGTCACTCTCCATCCTTTCCTCCAAAATAATAATTTATTGTTATGTCTGTTTTACAATAAATCACCCTGTATATTCACAGAGCTGTAAAACAGTGGCTGGAAAACTTACCAAGGAGTCTTACTTAAATGTATATAGAAGGTGGACAGGTGGTCCTTGGTAACAAAAGCATGGCATCTGGGGGCATCTTAATTTGAATAGTATAGGAAGACCTGGGAAAATAAAATAGCAGGTCCAATAGCATGTGGGAAGAAACATTTTAGAGAGTTTATTAATTAGTTTTTCTGTTCTAAATTGCAAAGCCTTAGTGGTTTCAAGGATTTTTCCTTTCCTTCTCACTCCTGAATCTACACATTAAATGCTCCAGTTGGCTTAGTTGGCTTCAGCTGAGTTTTATTCTAGGTTACATATTTAGATCAGGTCTGCCCAAGTGTCTCTCCATTCTGGAACTATTGTGGGTTGAATTGCATCCCCCACATAAAAGATATGTTGAAGTCCTAACCTCTGGTGTCTGTCAATGTGGCCTAATTTGGAAACAAGGTCTTTGCAGATGTAATCAGATTAAGATGAGGTCATCTGCATTAAGGTGGGCCCAAAGTCAATGGCTGGTGTCCTTAGGAGAAGAGCTTCTGAGACACAGACACACAGAGTAATTGAACCCTGTGATGACTGAGACAGGGATTGAAGTGATATGTCCACAAACCAAGGAACACCAGGGATTTCCAGCATTCCTCCCTAAAACCTTCAGAGGGACAAGGCTCTGCAACACCTTGATTTTGGATTTGTGGCCTCCAGAACTGTGAGAGAATAAATATCTGTTGTTTTAAGTCATCCAATGCGTGGGACTCTGTTATGGCATCCTTAGGACAATAATACAGGGGCAAATAGTAGTGTAGAGTGTAGAATTTTTATGGGGGATGATGGAAGAACAAGATAACAAGTGGAAATACTCAAGCACATTTAAAGCTTCTATCATCATTGTGTTTGTTAACATTCATGTCATTGGCAAAGCTCAGTAGCCCTGGGGCAGGGAAATTCTCAGACTTTACTGTAGAGGACTGGTGAACCATGGTCCAATCATGCACAGAGTGTTAAGGATAGACCCTCCAAAGCCAAAAGGTACAGAACTCCTGAAAGGTAAGGAAATCCTCAGAGAATACCAGGATTATGTGGCAATGATAATAGACCTGATTGCTGCTTTGTTGTGAATATTAAAGGAGATGATAACGGATAAATGTAAAGCATTTAGAAAAGTGTCTGATAAATAACAAATAATATACCAGCCAATATTATTTATAACATTACTGTTAAGTGATAAATCAGATGCTAGCCCATCACTCCACTTATTCTGCAACAAAGCTCCACCTCATTCTATTAAAGGAAAACTGATGAAACAAGGGTTAAAAATGTGGGCTTCACATTAAACTACTCTCAGAGTGGATGATAATGGTTTGAACTTATAATTTATAACTTGCCTTCTTCCATGAAGTATTAAGGCATTGAAAATATAGATCACATAAAATATGTTACTGAGGTGTTCTATATGTTTCTGATTTTTTCAGAGCAAAGCATTGTTTATAGAGCAAACTCTCTCACATTGGAGATAAAAGTGTTCTATTTACAAACATCTTTCTATTTTCCAGGAGCATCTATTCTGCAAAAGTGAACCTACAATTTCCTTGCTAAATTGAGTGCAACCAGTTAGTGGATTGGAACTGAAGAGTCGTTGTAACTATCTTGTCATTTTTCATCACCATACTTTACCCATCATGTGATGCTATTTTGATCATCACAGTCTAACTGAAGCCAAGTGTTATGACAAATAAAGATGCTCTTATAGAAGGCAAGCCTAATGCGTGTAAGAATGGCAATTGCTATCACTCATTGCTAGCCAAATTGCAGGAATAACAATATTTCAGGGAAAACAATTTCTTTGATAGTCTATTAAACTGAAACAGGGAAAATAATTCATTAGCTGATATGGCGGAATAATCTCAAATAGGCAACTAAAGGTCAGATACAATAAATATTTTTTCAAAGCAGCTGGGTTAATATTAGGTACTCAGTAAATAATTGTGGAAGCAAGAAAGGAAGGATACATATCTTTATATGCATCTGTGCTCCATAACCTATGAATTTTGTGTGTATGCCTACAAGAACCTACTAAGCTTGCTTATGTCTAATAATTACTTAACATGGTATTTAGGGATAAAAAAGAAAAGAGAAAATGATGAAAAACAGATTTTTCAAAATGGTTTGATTCTTAACTGTAGATCCTAAAATATTATTTTAACAAGTCAGAAATTTACTTACATTCTGCCTCCAGGACTCCGTATCTGTCTGTGAGACCTTACATCACAACAAAGCTATGGTAGCTAAGGGTTCCTGTTCTGTTTTTATTATTATTCTATGATGGACTTTTGTGCTTTTCCTTTTCTACGGTTCACGGGAGACAGGTAATATCCAGAGGCTTATGTTTTACTTTTAGGAGTAGAGAAAACATTAGATGCAGAACGAAGAGCCCAGGATCTGAGCCTCCGTGCTCTCAATGACTAGTTGTATGACCATGGACAAGTCACTTAAATGCCTTGAGCTTAAATACACTCTGCAAAAACGGGAATAAAAATACATTTGTTTTCTTCTTTAGAGACAATGTGACATTCCAATGAGGGTGCTCTAAAGTAATCTAAAATTCTTTGAAGATTTTAAACCACTGTTCAATTGCAGCTGTTATTATAATCTTTCAATGCAACTTTTTGCCTTTGGTCTACATTCTGTACTAACTTACCACAGTGTCAACACACAATTCAGCTCTAATGACAAGGAAATCCAATTCTTACAGAGGAAGAAAATGAATTGTATACCATACAGTCACACATTTGGAACCTGTTATTTTCAATAATAACATGTTAGAGAAGCATTCATTATCGACTGGAAATAACTTATTTCGACAGTTAACTGTAGTCGAGTTCATGCTGAGTCCTAAGATGCTGACATCAAACTGAAAGAGAGTAAATACAGTGGGCTCCATCCTAGCAGAAGACATCCATCAGCATGGTTTACTTGCAAAGCACTGTATTATTTCTCCTCAATCAGCAAGTTCAGGGTAGGCTCTTTTACAGCAGAAAGAGCTGTAGAGCCATTTCTCTCCCCTTGCCCTGTTCACCCCTTTGCCTTTCACAATAAATCTAAACTATTCTAAGGCCATTTCTCTTTTAACCCGCAGGTCTGGTTTAATACTCAAAAGTCGCCCTTAGGTTAGAAGATATAAACCCAGTTATTTGAATCCAGGAGAGTTAACCTGCTTTCATGAAGATCTCAGCTTTAGAGTCAGATAAATGTCTTCAGATGCATTTGTGCAGAGCACAGCCAAATGATATGAGGCCAGTTAGGAGATTACATTTCTATGTTCCCTTCCCAGCTGATAAGTTTATCCTATATCCTTTTCATTTCTCAGCTGCTGGAAGAGTATTAAGACTTCTAGCCTAATAAAATGCATAGCCAAGCAATTTCACAGGTAAGACAAGAACTGAGTTTATATGGGGGGAAACCAGCACAAAGTCTGTCCATCAGAATTACTTTAAGAAGCCTGTTGTGCATTTGTATCAAAGACCTTCCCCTGGAAGCAATGTATAAAGTGTTGAGATTATCAACAACTATAACAAAAAGATTGAACTTGAAGCCACGAGGAAAATATGGGTCCCCAAATGATTCTGATAAAATTGATTATTCTGATAGAAGTAAAAGAGAGAGAGCAGGTGTTGAGACATTAAGAAATTATCGTTACTGAAAAATCAAATGTTGCAACATACAATAGATTTGTCTGTCAACCAGTTCTATGCAAAATACAAACTAGTCAAATACCCTACATTAACAAAAATGACCAATAATAAACATAGTATCAATGCACTTTGACATTTTCATCTGTGGAAAGAAGAAATAAATATGCTGAAATAAAATATTGGATTTTATCTGATTTAAAATGTACAAGTATACAAAATGATTATTTAAAAAATTATCTCCCACTAAAATATATTTCTATTGTAATCCTAAATTAGTAAAGGTCCTTTCTGAGCCAGAAATATTTCTTATAAATATATGGTTTGGGGATTTCAACAATAAAATAACTGTTTAACAAAAGGTCCTTAAATACGTTTAGGTTTCCTAATTATTTCAAGTAATTATTAACTCATAGAAATTTAAATTTTATCAAAGAGTGTGAAGAGTTCCTTGAAATTCACTGTAAGATTCTATCCAATCCCATACCAGGTAGACCGCAATTAAAATGGTAGGTTTCTAGTAAATGCTTTAGCCCATTTTGTGTTACTACTTTCATTCAACAAATAAATATTAAGCATGAAGTCTAGAATCCTCACCATGTCAAACACACACCTACATGGAAGATTTTTAATAAAAATGTGATGTAATTTACAGAAGATATTCCCGAGCAATTAAGATGACCTTTTTCCATCACCTAACCTATATCCATGTCTATTTTCAGTATTCATATCAAAATATGTTATTTGGGAAGTGTTTAGAAATTAAATTCTCTCCATATAGCTTACCACTTTACTTTGGGGTAAAATTCTGTGACTTGTTGGCAATGTAGTGTATCACAGGGACATTCAGACTGGTGTGAGACAATAGGGTTAAATCTTGGTTCTGCCACTTACTGGTCACACAGCTTGAGTAGTTGCCTATGGAAAATGAAGACAATAATACAATTGTTGTGAGGATTTAATAATGTAGAGCACGTGGAACAGAATCTAGCATATAGTAGGAGGCCTCTAAGTATTAGTTTTATTATGGATATTAGTATTTATGGGGTTCTTTCTTGATGTTCATGTTTTTGTAACTCCAAACACTCACAGGAAGTGCCTGCTCAGCTTCTGGCACACACTCAGTGTGCAGCAGTGTCATTTTGTTATGCTGACTGATTGTTATCCTTGTGTAAATTATCCCAGAAAACAATTCAGCTTTCCTGGAGTGGCATAGAAATTTTATCTTTACATGTGGGAATAATGATTAACACAATGATCTGGACTTCCTGGAAAGTCTGCCTTGTGGTCTTCAATTATGTCAATGTGTTTGCAAAATGCTGTGGAACTTGCCCAAACAAGAAAGTACTTAACCCTATGCAAACCTAACAGTGATCTCCATCAATTCCTCTTCGATCCCACTCCTCGACAGAAGTCAATCATAAATTTGTATGGATTATTTTTCTCTTCACATTGTGGAGACTTTATGTGATGAGGATAACATGGACATTGTAGAGGAGCTCCTGTTTCCTGCCCAAGTGATTTCAATAGGATTAATCTCATATAAGGCTTCAGGATTTGGCTTTGGGGTTAAGTCAATTAGTTATCTCATGCCCTCATCACAGTTTAAAGTTCAGGTTTGTGTTCACATGACCTAGGTCCATCTAATCAGACTGAATCTTAGGACTTTTTTCTGGAAGGTTGAAATCAGACTCTCACTTCTTTGCTAGGCTTGGTGCTTCAAGATTGTGAGCTTTAAACTGCTGGACTCCAGAGCAAGGGCTTAGAAATTCCAAAGGATCATTATGTGCAGCCTGAGGATTAAGTGTGCTCAAAGGAAACAGAGCTGAAAGACGAATTTTGCTGTAGTCTTGAAGCCATGGATCAACTTCTGCTGGAAACTAGAGGTCCCTCTGAACTGTTCTGTCTTCTGTATCACTATTTGTTAAACCAGATTGTTTCAGGCTGTCTGTAGCTTAAAACAAAAATAATCCTGACATATACAAGCTCCTAAATCTATTGTATTTTAGATCATGTCAAAACTCCTGAATCTTGTTTTCCTGGCATCAAAACATTGCAGCTTACTTCCCTAATTATTCAAAGCTTATCTACAGTTAAGAATTTCTAGGACAGTGACGTGTGTGTACGTATGTGTGTGTGTGAGAGAGAGAGAGAGAGAGAAACTCAACTCATGTTTAATAAAACACCCAAAATCCAGTGGCTTAAAATAACAACCATATTTTAGTTTTTCTATATATAGCTCAGCTGGGGGTTGGCTGATCTTGACTGTGCTCAGTTGGGCAACTTTACTTCTGGGCAACCAGGCAAAGGTTGGCTTCTTGCTAAGGGTCATGTTCAGGTCTGCTCCATACATATTCTTTCTAGGGTCCAGGCTAAAGAGGCAATAGTTTCTGATAACAAAGTTTTTAGGTAACCAAAAAGTACAAGAGCATAAGGCAAACCACACAAGCACATATCAAACCTCTGCCTCTGTATCTTTGTGTTTGAGTGCAGAAGATAACAGTGTAATTTCAGTAGTTATTATATGTAGAGAAACTCAATTTATTCAGCTCATTAGATCTCAAAAGAATTGAAATCTTAATATCTAGATTCTAGTCCCAGCTTAGCCACTGATTTTATGAACTGGAGCAAGTTACAGTGGCTTTTTGATCTCTATTTCTTCCTTTTTAAAGTGGAATTAGCAAATTACTCCACAAAGTAATAAAATGGTCAAGAAAAGGGGGGAAAAACACCATAGATATAACCATGTTGAAGGAGAAGAATATATACTAACTGCTCTGTATAAGGAATGAATAGACCTACAAACCTAAAGTACAGAAGAAATTAGCTTTACTGTTACTGGAAAATCAAAATAGAAAAGAATTATACTTCTTTCTAAAACAAAAACAAATTGTGAGCACAGGCAAAATAAACTATAGCTAAACTGGAATTCAATAAAATTAAAAACCTTTGTGCATCAAAGGACATTATCAGGAAAGTGAGAAGACAACCCACACAATGAAAGAAAATATTGGTAAATTATATATCTAAAAAGGGTTTAATATTTAGAAAATATAAAGAACTACTACAACTTGACAACAAAAGGTCAAACAATCCAATTTAAAAATGGACCCAAGACTTTTTTTTTTAATTACATATCCCGCCCCCCTTTCTGCTTGCTCTTGCTGTGTGTCCATTCTTCTGTGTTTTTCTATGTCTGCTTCTTGTCTCCCCCCGCCTTTGCGGGGACGCACTGAGTCGGCCCTCCGCGGCGGCGGCTCGTTCCGTTCAAGGGTGGCTCCATTCCATTTTCACGGGCGGCTCCGCTCCATGTTTTGTGGGCAGCAGTCCT
>PVKH010020450.1:0-14583 GCA_004027955.1 Chaetophractus vellerosus | reverse complement strand
TTCTGCTACTTGTACAATGAGCATCTGGGTTTGATTCTCAGGTATCTCAAGTCTTTGGCTACAGGAGACAAGATTTTCTTTCAAGGCACATGTAGAAACTTTCATATCATTCATGTGGTGTTTAAGTTTCAAATTTGAAGACTTTAGCTCATCTTTCTTTTGTACTGTATCCAGACTACCTAGGAGGAGCTAGCCAACATCATTATACTTTTTTACACCACAAAATTCTGTTAAGGTATTGAAAACACTCTCACCCAGATCCTTGCTTCTTATAAGCATGGAAGTAGGGAAATCCAGTGATGCTATTTTCTGTATCTCTATTGCCAGCTCATGCCATGGACTCTTAGCAACCTCTTCATTATTGGAAAGGGAGTCATTAGTACCCTTGAGTCCACTTAGAGTAGAGAACCACCTCAGACATCCCAGGTTTAAGACTCTGTTCCTCAAGAACAACTCCTGGTACCAGCTGTATAAGTCAGGCTTCTCTTGGGAAACAGAATCAACAGGAGATATCTGTTAATAATGTATGATTTTATAAGATTCTCTCAGGTGACCATGGGGATACACAAGTCCAGGTTCCACATTCAGGCTGCAAGCCAGGGGCTGCGATGAAAGACCGATGAAAGGTCCTTGATGAGTTTCTGGGAGAAGTTAGCTGTCCAAAGATGAGCTGGGAAATTCTCTCTGGATGTTGAAATCACTTTCCCTTTTAAGGCAGTCAACTGAGTGGATAAAAGTGTCATCCATTCTTGATGTAATCTCCCTGATTGATGCAGATGTAATCAGCCATCCATGTAGTAAACTCACTGGTGATTGAAGTCCATAAATGCTCTTGTATTACAATTAGCCCAGTGCTTGCTGGACCTAATACCTGGACACAATTACCTGGTCGAGTTGACACATTAGCCTAACCATCACAACATCTTTGGCATATAAGCATGAATATTACAGTATTACTGTTAACCATAGTCCATAGGTCACACCAAGTATATTTTTCCATCCTTTTCCACATTCCCACCACCCTGAAATAGTGATGTACATCTGCTCTAGCTCACAAAGTTCACTTTTGCATCTATACCATCTGTAAGGGTTAAGACTCGAGCAGAGGCCTGTGGCAGTTAAAACTTAGGCAGACATCCAACTGTTGAATCAGCTATTAGCTCACAAAGTCCTTGGCCTGGCACACATAGTCTCTGGGCACAGCAGAAATGATTCTGGGGAGTTGCATTTTGTGTTCCTTCTATTTAACATTTGAGCGATAAACTGTAGTGTATGACCAACCCTGCAAATAAAGAATGGCAGTGCCTGTGTGTCTAGAGAGACTGCAGTTGTGCCGTTATGAGCAAACTTCCCTCTCTACCTAAAATCTTTTTTCTGCCAACCTCCCTTGCAAGATCCCGAGATAGACACACTGAACACCATCAACCACAATTCTCATCCACCTCTGGGTTCAATGTGTTATTCAGTCCCTAGATTATTCTCTAGCTTTCTTTGATTTCACATTTACATCCCTACACTACCCTTTCCAGCCCCATTACCATTTATAAACAAGCTGCTACTCATTATAATGTGTTACCATCAACTACATCCATTTCCACACTTTTATAGTCAAGTTAATTAAAACTTCTACATACATTAAGCATCAGTAGTCCTTTTCAGCCCTCCTCCTATCTCCTAATAACCTGTACTCTAGATTTTAACTCCATTGCATTTATTCTTAGTATTTAGTTTATATTAATGAGAGCATGCGCTATTTGCCCTTTTGTTTCTGGCTTACCTCACTTAGCATAATGTCTTCAAGATTCATCCATGTTAGCATATGTGTCCCAATTTCATTTCTTCTTACTGCAGATAATATTCCATCATATTTATATACCACATTTTGCTTGTCATTTCATTGGTTGATGGACACAGTTTATTTCCATCTCTCGGCAGTTGTGAATAATGCTGCCATGAACATCAGTGTGCAGATGTCTGTTAGTGTCACAATTTTCAGTTCTTCTAGAGATATTCCTAGTAGAGGAATTGCTGGATCACATGGCAGTTCTATATTTAGCTTCCTGAGGAAACGGCAAACTGTATTCTACAGTTTAAAATCCCACCAACAGTGAAGGAGTGTTCCTATTTCTCCACATCCTCTCCAGCACTTATTGTTTTCTGTTTTTTTTTTTAAATAATGGCCATTCTATATGGTATGAGATGATATCTCATTGTCATGTTTATTTACATTTCCCTAATAGCTAGTGATAAGGAATATTTTTATGTGCTTTTTGGCCATTTGTATTTCTTCTTGAGAGAAACATCTATTTAAATCATTTGCCCACTTTTTAAAATTAGATTGCTTGCTCTTTTATTGTTGAGTTGTATGATCTCTTTATATAGAATAGAAATCAAACTCTTATCAGTTATGTGGTTTCCAAATGTTTTCTCCCATTGAGTGGGCTGCCTTTTCACCTTCTTGATGAAATCCTTTGAATCACAAAAGTGTTTAAGTTTGAGGCGGTCCCATTTATCCATATTTTCTTTCATGGATCATGCTTTTGGTACAAGATTTAAGAATCCATCACCTACCACCAGGTCTTGAAGATGTTTTACTACATTTTCTTCTAGGATATTTATGGTTTTTGCTTTTACATTTAGGTCTTTGATCTATTTTGAGCTAATTTTTGTATAAACTGTGAGATAGGGGTCCTCTTTCTTTCATTATGGATATCCAGTTCTCCCAGCACCATTTGTTGATTAGAACCTACCAGCCCAAGCCAGCTGGGTTTCACAGACTTGTCAAAAATCACTTGACCCATAGATGTGAGGGTTTGTTTCTGAACCATCAGTTCAGTTCCATTGGTCTATGTGTCTATCTTTTTGCCAGTACCATGCTTGTTTTGGTACTGTTTTATTTGTTGTTGTTGTTACGGTTTGGTACTACATATCTGATTATGGTTTGATTTCCATGCTATATAAAGAGATCATAGAAATCAACAATAAAAGAGCAAGCAATCCAATTTAAAAATGGGCAAAATACTTAGCCATTTCTCCAGAGAGGATCTATAAAAGGTGAAAAAGCCCATGAAAAAATATTCACTATCATAGCTATTAGGGAAAATGAGATATCATTGCATACCTCACAGAATGGCATTAATAAAAAAAGAAAAAATAAGTTCTGGAGAGGATGTAGAGAAATAGGAACACTCCTTTACTACTGGTGGGAATGTAGAATGGTGCAGCCTCTGTGGAAGACAGTTTGGTGGTTCCTCAGGAAGCTAAATATAGAAGGACCGTATGATCTGGCAATCCATCTTCTAGGAATATATCCAGAAGAACTGAAAAAAGTGACTCAAACAGACACCTGCACACCAATGTTCCTATCAGTGATATTCACAATTGCCAAAAGAAGGAAACAACCTAAAAGACCATTAACCAATGAATGGATTTTAAAATGTTGCATATATATATCCATATACACATGACGGAATATTATACTTCTGTAAGAAGAAATGAAATTTGGACACATATGATAACATGGATGAACTTTGAGGACATTATGCTGAGTGAAATAAGCCAGACACAAAAAGACAAATATTGTATGGTCTCACTAATATGAACTAAATACAAAGGACTAACACATGGAATTAAAACCTAGAATATAGGTTAATAGGAGATACAATGAGGGCTAAAAATGGGTACTTACTAATGCTTAATGTATGTAGAATTCTTAATTAGGTTGAGTGTAAAAGTGTGGAAATGGAGAGAGCTGGTGATTTATTTAATTTTTTTTAAGATTTATTTTATTTACTTATTCCCCACTCCCACCCCCCGTCATTTTTGCACTTGCTATCTGCTCTCTATGTTCATTCGCTGTGTACTCTCTGTGTCTACATGTCTTCTTTTCTTGTTTTCTCTTTAGGAGGCACTGGGAACCTATCCTGGGACCTCTGATGTAGGAGAGAGGCACTCAATTGCTTGAGCCACCTCAGCTCCCTGGTTTGTTGTGTCTCTCATTGTCTGTCCTCTTTGTCTCTTTTTTGTTGCATCAACTCTCCATGCAGGCCAGCTCACCTTCACCAGGAGACCCCAGGAAATGAACCTGGGACCTCCAATGTGATAGACAGAAGCCTAATCGCTTGAGCCACATCTGCTTCCCAGGGTTGATGATTTACATATTAGAGTGAGTATAACTAACACAACTGGTTTATAAATGGGATTGTGGCTGAAATGGGTAGTTTAGGGACATGTATGTCAACTGAAAGAAAGTTAAAGAACAATCTTGGGAATAATTCTAGAAAATAACATAGCAAACCCATAGGTGGATGAAGATTGTGGATAATAGTACAAATACGTAAATACTAATATATGAACTAGAATAAATATACATCACTATTACAAGGTAGTAAAAATTTGGTAATGCATGGAAAAATACAATTAATGTAACTTATGGACTATAGTTAACAGCAATATTGTAATATTACTGCATCAATGTCAATGCTCAGGGTCACTACAAAGGGAGTTATGGGATTTTTTATTTAGGACTAAGGAAAACATTAAAAAATTTACTGAGGTGATGATCACACAACTCTGTGATGAATGGGAAAGCCACTGAGTGCACACTTTGAACAGATTGTAAAAGGCCTGGGACTGTATAACACAATGAACCATGTGCTGGAAGATGGACTGTGGTTAACAGTACAAATATGAGAATGTTCTCTTATGAACTATAACAAATGTACAATACTAATACATATTAATAATGGGGGTGTATGGAAAAAATATACCAAATGTAAGCTTTGGGTCATAGTTGATAATAGTCTGATGATGTTCTTTCATAAAAATATGTAACATGTGTTCCACACAATGTATGGTGTTGGTGGAGGGGTGATGTATGGGAATTCTGTACATTATGCATGATTCTTTTGTAAGCTCTCAGCCTCTCTAATAAAAAAATTTTTAAAGAAGAGTATTGTGGCAGTTTGAGATTATTTATGAATTCCAAAAAGAGAGATTGTGTTTGCAAACTGGTCTCTTCCTCTGGGTGTGATCCCCTTTGATTGTATTAAATTCAGCTGCAATGTCTTTGATTGAATTATGTCAAAATTAGGGTTCCAGTTCGACCACATCAGTAGGTTGTAACTCAGGTTAGTCCCAGCCCCCTTCATGGGCTCATATAAATGGGCTCTCACTCAAGAAGACTCAGAAGAAGACACATGGGAAGAGAGAGCTCAATAGATGCCAGAGGAGAGAACTTTGTCATGACATGGAAGAGGAGAGAACTTTGATCCTGGGGCCTTCGGGAAGAGAGACAAGCCCTATGACATCCTGTAGCTGAGAGAGAGGAAGGCTGAACTCTCACACAGATCGGTAACCACCTTGCTTCAAACGTTGCAACTGACTTTGGTGAAAAACCAACCCTAAGTTGGACTCGTTAGGGCCTTATAACTGTAAGCTTTTACCCCAAATAAATATGTTTTATAAAAGCCAACATATTTCTGGTACTTTGCATTAGCACCTCTTTGGCTGACTAATACAAGTATTACCTAGATGAAGACATTATGAAAAGACATTCCAGGAAGCGATGATAGCAAGAGCAAAGACTCAGAGGCCTGAAATAATAAGTGAAGAATGCCCCAAATGTGCAGCATTCTCTTAATAGGTTGCATTGCTCAATTGGTTTCATCTATCAAGGGCATGAAGCAGTTGAATTTTTAAATGAACCTTGAAGGACAATTGGTATTGTGATAAAAACTGGCACTGAAATGTAGATGAAAATTCACATTTTAGGACCCCAAAAAGGTATGTGGAAATGAAACTAATAAAAGATCATTTTGCTTCCAAGACACTTATATCATTGCTTTTAAGACGCTTATTTCACCTCTTTCAAGATGCTTATTTCATTAACACAAGACAGAATGAAATCCACAGTAAATATTATTTAATTTGACCAGTGGGTTCTCTATTTCCTGAACTTCAAATCAGTAATCATGTTACTGTTATAAATGACCTTGTTTTAAAACATGTGTGTCTATTTCCAAATCATTTCTTGTTCTCTTCTGTTCTCACCCAGTATTTTGGATATATTCTTTATTGAAGGGGTAACAACATTGAATTTTACCTGAACTCTGAGTTCTTGGAAAGCAGCACAGTTGAAGAAATCCCCCTACCCTCACGTTTTGGAAAACAGTTTACTTCAAAGAACCACCCTTCTCAAAATGATGTACGTAAGACTCACAGATGCCCCTGCTACCTATGAGAAGGCCAGACACAGACTCTCCAAATTTCCCTTATTTTCCTCATAAATGGTTAGCTGAACTGCTTGTCCCCACTGATCAATAAGAACAAAATGTTTGTTAACTGACCGTTGGCTAAGCTTCTCTCCTTCCCTGAGGTTGGAGAACTTTGGTCCACCTTCACCCTAAGCCAGGATGTTCCCTTTCCTTTGGGGCCACTCCCAGAGAATACGCTGACCTTAGCATAAAATAGCTTCTGATCTACTATCTGATCTCATCACCCCCGACTTTACCATACCACTGTTTTTTAGTCTTTGTCATTCCTCCCTATAAAAGAAAACCCCTTTTTGCCTAACCCTTGAGACACTTGCAGACCTTAATGTCAGAACATTCTTCCTATTATAATAATCTTTCTTCCCTGTTGCAGTAGTCCCTTTCCCACCTTTGAAATGGTCCATTTAAGCCTCTCCTTACCAAGTCCAGATTTGCTTTTCAGAGGGGCCTTAGTGGATTCTTCTATGGGCTCCCAACTGGCAGCTTTTGTGGCTTTTTATTATGTGATAAAGAATGTTTCTGAAGTTTATTTCTGTTACATTTTATAAATTGGGGTATTAGAAATGCTAATGTGCAAACCAATTATCTGAGTCCTATATACTTATGTAATATATATCTGTGATATGACCTTTCTCAGTAGAGACTCAAAGTCTGTATACTTTAAATATATAAGTTTTGTGGAGCTATAACACTGAGGCAGGTTGGAGATTTGAGGGCAGTAGTGTTTTCCTGGTGCTATATTGAATTAAATCAAGTAGGGTTATATTACCTTTAGAAATAAAAATAACAATAATAAAACAATAAAATCAGTTTACTTTTTTATTATTGCCATAATCCAGAAATTCTAACAACATCAGTGATACAATATTCCTTGCCCAAAATATTTGGTTGTTTTAAGTTATAAAATAGTGGCGTGATTACTGTTGAATTTTAATAAAATATCTAAGTTTTCATTTAGAATATTTTTCTTGCTTAGCTTTAATTAATATTGTACTTACTTGGAAGTTCCCTCAGAAAATTCACAGTTAAACCATTCATCCTCAAAATAAGTGGACTCAGCTACATAAATTTGTTTCTAACTGAATTAGTAAGGCTTAAAAACCATTCAAGTGCTCTTCAACGGCAGTTCATAATTCTAACCCCTGAGATATCATATATCCCTGTGTTTCAAAGTAGATTCAAATTAAATAGTTAAAGTACAGTGATTATAAAAGTAAAGAAACAGACCTTGGATTGCTTCAATTTTGTTTGTCTAAGTCACTACTTGGAGTTGCTATTTATTTAAACTATTTTCGGTTCAGAGACATCTGAAAAGCCACTCAGATCAATCTTGAAGAAACAAAAACAGAGACAGCCTTGCAATTTCAGAAGTTTGTTGTAAAATGGGATTTTGTGAATCTCTGCCAAACCTATTCTTAGGCTTGAGAGTTTTCCTAGCTATTTGTTTATCTTCCCTTTTATGTAAAATAAATTTTAGAAATTAGAATTAATTTTAAAAAGGGTGAGGAGGGGCAAGATGGTGGCAGAGTAAGGTGCTCCAAGAGCCAGCTTGTCCTACAGAGCAGTTAGTGATTTCCCAGAGCTATCTAAAGCACCTGCTTGGGGGCCCGGGGAGCGGAGGAGCACCTTGCAAAATCCTTGAGAGAGTAAGAGACTACCCATCTTACTTAGAGAAGATTCATGAGCAGAGTACTCCATGCCGTGGAGGCCGATGCCTGCAGTGCAAGCCGCCTTGGGAGAAATTCCGTGGTTGGAGTTAGAAGCTCCATTTCCTAAAAACAGGGGAGGAAGAGACTGTTGGGCACCAGCTTCAGCTACTGATTAGTAAATTCAGCTGACTAAAGTATAACCCCAAGGACAGCTAAAGTTTGAACCTGCCGAAGTCGGAAAGAGGCCGGTAGCCGCCATCTTAACTCTGCCCCTGGCATGAAGGGAAACGGGGTGAACTGAAAATCTAAGTGAAGGTAGGGACTGGCTTCTTTCCACCTATATCAGATTGCAGCTCTAGCCTAAGCCTCAGCCCCACCTCCAGCAGGGAGGAAGCTGGGGTAACCTGCACCAGACTCTGGAAAATGCAGGCCATGCTGCTGAGGCCAGTGCCCATCCTACTCTGGTGGCACAAGCTGCCTCAGGAGCTATTCTGTGGCTGGAGTTGGAAGCTCCATTTCCGAAAAACAAGGAAGGAAGAGACGGTTGGCCACTGACTTCAGCTACTGATTAGTAAATTCTGCTGGCTAAAGTATAAGCCTAAGAACAGCTAAAATTTGGTCCAGTCCAAATTGAAAAGAGGCCGGTAGCCACCATTTTGGCTCCAGCCCTGACATGAGGTGAAGTGGGGCTGATTGAAAATCACAATGAGCAACAATGTTGACAGTGGGCATCCTTGTCTTGTTCCTGATCTCAATGGGAAAGCTTTCAGTCTTTCAGTATTGAATACAATATTAGCTGCAGGTTTTTCATATATGCTTTATTATATTGAGAAAGTTTCCTTCAAATCCTATCTTTTGGAGTGTTTTTTATCAAGAAAGGATACTAGGTTTTGTCAAATGCCTTTTCCTTGTCAATTGAGATGATCAGGTGATTTTTCTTCTTTGATTTATTTATCAAAGAAATTGCTTTTCTTGTGTTGAGCCACCCTTGCACTCTGGGGATAAAACCCACTTGATCATGATGGATATTTATTTAATATGTTGTTGGATTCGATTAGCAAGTATTTTGTCGAGCATTTTTGCATCCATAATCATTAGGCAAATGGGTTTATAATTTTCTTTTTTTGTAATATCTTTATCAGGCTTTTGTATTAGGGTGATGTTGGCTTCATAGAATGAGTTTGGTAGTGTTTCCTTCTGTTCAATTTTTTGGAAGAGTCTGAGTAAGATTGGTTAAATCTTCTTTGAAAGCTTGGTGGAATTCACCTGTAAAGTCATCGGGTCCTGGGCCTTTCATTTTGGGGAGGTTTATGATGACTGTTTCAATCTCTTTATTGTAATTGATTTGTTGAGGTCTTCTATTTCTTTTAGGGTCAGTATAAGTTGTTCATATTTTCCTAGGAATTTTTCCATTTCATCTACATTGTCTAGTTTGTTGGCATAGAGTTATTCACGGTATCCTTTTATGATCTCTTTTATTTCTTGGGGTCAGTAGGAATGTCCCCATTTTTATTTCTGATTTTATTTATTTATATCTTCTCTCTTTTTCTTTGTCAGTCTTGCTAAGCATTTGTGAATCTTGTTGGATCTTATTGAAGAAACAACTTTTGGTTTTGTTAATTCTCTCTCTCTTTTTTTTTTGTTCTCAATTTCATTTATATCTGCTCTGATCTTTGTTATTTCATTCCTTCTGCTTGCTTTGGAAATAGTTTGCTGTTCTTTTTCAAGTTCCTCCATCTGTATAATTAGATGTTTGATTTTAACTCTATCTTCTTTTTAACTGTAAGCATTGAGGGCTATAAATTTCCCTCTCAGGACTGCCTTTGCTGCATCTCATAGATCTTGATATGTTGTGTTTTCATTTTCATTTGTCTCAAGATATTTACTGAGTTTTCTTGAAATTTCTTCTTTTACCTACTGATTATTTAACAGTGTGTTGTTTAATCTCTCTAAATTTGTGAATTTTACCTTTTTCTGTCTGTTGTTGATTTCCAGCTTCATTCCATTATGATCAAAGTCTTTTGTAAATTTTAAATCTTTTAAAATTTATTGAGATTTGTTTTGTTACCCAACAAATGGTCTATCCTGAAGTAAGATCCATGAGATCTTGAGAAGAATGTATACCCTGCTGCTTTGAGGTGCAGTATGCTTGTTAGGCTTAGTTCATTTATCATATTATTCAAGCTCTCTGTTTCTTTATTTATGCTCTGGCCAGATGTTCTATCCAATGATGAAAGTGGTGTAATAAGGTCTCCAACTATTATTGTAGAGACATCTATTTCTCCCTTCAGTTTTGCCAATGTTTGCTTCATGTAATTTAGGGCATCCTCATTAGGTGCATTACAATTATGATTATTTCTTCCTGGTGAATTGCCCTTTATTAATATATAATATCCTTCCTTTTCTCTAATAACAACTTTGCTTTTGGAATCTACTTAATCTGATATAAGTATAGCTACTCCATCTTTTCTCTTGCTGCTCACAGGATTCTCTCTTTAGCTTTGGCATTTAACATTCTGATCAATATGTGTCTTGGAGTAGGTCTATTCAGATTTTTTTTCAGAGGGAATACAATGTGCTTCTTGGACACAGATATTTATAACCTCCAATAGCATTTGGGAAATTTTCTACCATTCTTTCCTTAAATATTCCTTCTGCCCCTTTTCCCTTCTCTTCTCCTTATGGAACACCCATGACCCATATGTTTGTACACATCTTGCCATCATTTAGTTCCCTGATGCCCTGTTCAATTTTTTCCATTCTTTTCTCTATCTGTTCTTTGGTATGTTCACTCTTGGAAACACTGTCTTAAAGCTCACTAATCCTTTCTTCTTCCTTTTCAAATCTGCTGTTATATGCCTCCAGTATATTTTTAATTTCATTTATTGTGACTTTCATTCAAATAAGTTCAGCTATTTTTCTATAATGCTTTCAAATGCTTCTTTGTGCTCACTCAGTATCTTCTTAATAGCCTTAAACTCTTTAGCCATCTCACTTTATTTAGATTTGTTAGGACATCTATGGTTAGTTTTCTCAACTCTTTTATCTGGAGGCTTACTCTTAGGTTGTTCCTTTGATCTTCCTGTTTCCTGGTACTGATTGTAATTTTTTGCTGGTGTCCCGGCATCTAATTTACAGGATGTATTATTTCTGGGCTCAGTTTTTTCTCTTTAGTCTAGGGCTTCCTAGGCTAAAACATATCCATGTTTTCAGTTTTTCTGAATACATTCCTAATAGCGGCATTGCTGGATCATATGACATCTCTATATTTAGTTTCCTGAGGAATTGCCAAATCGTTGTCCATAGAGGTTTTACCATTTTACAGTCTCACAAACAGTGAAGGAGTGTTTCTATTTCTCCACATCCTTTCCAGCACTTGAAGTTTTCTGGTCTTTTAATAATGGCCATTCTGTGTGGTATGAGATGATATCTCATTGTAGTTTTGATCTGCATTTCCCTAATAGCAAGTGATATTAAATATCTTTTCATGTATCTTTTGGTCATTTGTATTTC
The DNA here is from genome assembly GCA_004027955.1 of Chaetophractus vellerosus. NCBI lineage: Eukaryota > Metazoa > Chordata > Mammalia > Cingulata > Chlamyphoridae > Chaetophractus > Chaetophractus vellerosus. Next base: position 3,149 of record PVKH010020450.1, on the reverse strand, counting down.
CATTTTGGAAAAATGTCTGTTCAGTTCTTTTACCCATTTTTTAATTGAATTGCTTGGAATTTTGTCATTAAGTTATGTGATATCTCTGTATAATATGGAGATCAACCCCTTATCAGATATATGGTTTCTGAAGATTTTTTACATTGAGTAGGCTGTCTTTTTACTTTCATGAAAAATTCTTTTGAAGAACAAAAGTATTTAATTTTGAGGCAGTCCCATTTATCAGTTTTTTCTTTTGTTGCTCATGCTTTGAGAAACCACCACCAAGCACAAGATCTTGAAGCTGTTTCCCTACATTTTCTTGTGATTCTTATTTTTATATTTAGGTCATTGATCCATTTTGAATTATTTTTAATAAGGTATGAGATAAGGCTCCTCTTTCTTTCATTTAGAAATGGATATCCAGTTTTCACAGCACCATTTATTCAGGCTATTCTGACCCAGCATAGCAGGGTCAAATCACTTGACCATAGATGTGAGGATTTATTTCTGAACTCTCAATTCGATTCCATTGGTCAACTTGTCTATCTTTATGCCAGTACCATGCTGATTTTGTTTTGTTTTGTTTTTTAACCATTGTAACTAAATAATAAGCTTTAAGGTCTGGTTGTGAGAGTCCTCCAACTTTGTTCTTCTTTTTAAAGATATTTTTGGCTATTCAGGGCCCCTTACCCTTCCAGATAAATGTGGAAAATTTTGGGAAAAAGTGAATAAGTAGAACTTTCATTATTCACTGATGATATGATCCTATACTTAGAAAATCCCAAAAAATCCCCAACAAAACTATGAGAACTTATAGACAATTTCAGCAATGTGGTGGCATACAAGATTAATATGCCAAAACTAATAGCATTTCTATATACTACTAATGAGCAACCTGAGGAGAAAATCAGAAAAAAATCCTTTTACAATACTGACTAAAAGAATCAAATATTTAGGAATAAATTTAACTAAGGACATAAAAGACCTGTATTCAGAAAACTCTAAAAAGATTGCTAAAAGAAACAATGATTATTCTACTATAGACTTATTGTGATTCTAGCAATGGAAGAACTTTTATCGTTGATGTGGAAGCAGTGGCCACCAGAGGTTCTGAGGGGAAGGAGAGGGAAAAATTATTGTAATATGGGGGCATTTTGGGGACTTGGGAATTATCTTGAATGACATTGCAATGACAGATACAGTCCATTACACATCTTGCCATAACTTACAAAATTGTGCAGGAGAGAGTGTAAACTACAGTATAAACTATAATCCATGCTTAGTGGCAATGCTCCAACATGTGTTCATCAATTGTAACAAATGTATCAGACTAATAAAGGATGTTGTTAATGTGGGAAAATGTGGGAGGGGTAGGGAGTGGGACATATGGGAATCCCCTATATTTTATATACAACATTTATGTAATCTAAGTATCTTTTTTTAAAAAGTTGTAAAGTTTATATATATATATATATGTATATATATATATATATAAATCAATGATGAGCTACATAATGGAAGGATATTTGTGTTGATGCTTGGAAGACTAAATATCATTAAGATGTCAATTCTACCCAAAGTAATCTACAGATTTAACACAATCCTGATAAAAATTCCAATATCCTTCTTGTAGAATTGGAAAATCCAATTATCAGATTTATTGTCACTGTGATTTTCAATCAGCCCCACTTCCCCTTATGCCAGGGGTGGAGTTAAAATGGAGTCTACTGGCGTCTTTCTGACATGGACAGTTTCAAAGTTTAGCTGTTCTTAGGATTGGACTGTAGCCAGCCGAATTTATTAATCAGTAGCTGAAGTCAGTGCCTGGCTGTCTTTTTCCTTGAACATTTTTGGGAAATGGAGCTTCCAACTCTAACCAGGGAATAGCTCCCAAAGAATCTTGCACCACTACTGGGGGATGGGCATCAGCCTCCTTGGTATGAAGTACGCAACTCATGAATCTTCAATGTAGTTGTGCAGTCTCCTCCTTCCATTCTTCCAAGGATGATGCAGGATGGTCTTCTGTTTCCCTGGGCTCACCAAACAGGTGATTTAGGTAATTACTAACTACACTGTAGGGCAAACTGACTCTGGGAGCACTTTACTCTGCTGCTATTTTGCCCCTCCTCTTTAGTTAATCCTCTTCATAAAATCACTTTAGCTGTTTCCTCTTACAGGTAGCATTCCTTTACTACCTCCACCTGGGTCAAGTGTTCGAATTTTTTTATAATAGCAATTTCCACATTATACCAAAATTACCCGGGCCTTTGTATTTGTTGCTTTCCAGAGTGTAAGGTGTAAACTTCTTTTGGACATTTGCCATTCAACCTTTCTCTGTTTGGAGAATTCCCTACTGTATCAGTTTCGATGGGAGGAAATACCTGGCTCCATAGGAGCTGAAAATGCTGAATTACTTGCTTTCCCAGCTCTCTTGTGTCTCTGAACTATTAGAATGAATCCCACTAATCAGACCCTTGGCAAGACTTTGACCCAGGAGCTAATGACTTAAGAGGGTCAGGATGGGAGTTCTCTTCCTATCTTTGAAGTAACAGAATCAAAGACTCAAAGGCAGAATTCTTAACCCATAAAATACAGGGGGTGGGGGGGCATACTTCAGCATCTTGTATGTTCCTGACTGTTATAACCACACCTGGTTCTCCAGCCTTACAAAACTTTCTGTGAGCTATATAAAAAATTTTCTAACAAACCCCTTTTCAGCATAATCTGCCAAAATCTGCTGACTTCCCAAGGGCAATGATTATGTATGTTTTTTTCCCTCAGTGTTCCTATCAATTCTAATGATCTATAACTAGGAATAATTGCTCAATAAATATTTGCAATTCTTTTTTTTTAAAGATTTATTTTTATTTATTTATATATCCCCCCTTGCTGCTTGTGCTTTCTCTGTTCATTTGCTTTGCATTTCTCTGTGTCTGCTTGTCTCCCCCTGCTGCGTCAACTCACCGCGGCAGCTTGCCTTCGCCAGGAGGCCCCGGATTCCCAGGGCCTCCCATGTGGTAAGCTAGAGCCCAACCAATTGAGCCACAGCCCGTTCCCAATATTTGCAATTCTAAAGTGAGGTAGCTTCTTCCATGGGACTTTCTTCTTTTATATGGTAGGAGACTTATGCAATGTACTTGCAGGGCAGTGTAAGAGCAGTAGGGAAC
>PVKH010020449.1:0-14583 GCA_004027955.1 Chaetophractus vellerosus | reverse complement strand
TATTTATTTTATTACATATCTCCCCTTCCCCCCCGTTGCGGCGACGCGCCGAGACTTGGTCACTGCGCAGGCGCGGCTTTCCCCGCTTGTGGGCGGCTTCTGCTTCCATCACGGCCGGCTCCAGTTCGCGGGTGGCTGGCTGTGCTCGATTTGCAGGCAACCTGCCCTGCCCGTGGCGGCTTTTGCCTGTCCGTGGCAGTTTTTTGCCCTGCCCACGGCGGCTCCGGCCCGCCCATGGCGGCTTCCATTCTCAAGGCGGTCTGCCCGCTAGGAGAGGTCCCCGGGAACCGAACCCAGGGCCTCCCATGTGGTTTCCCAGCGAGCTCTTTATCCACTGAGCTATCTAGCCGGGCCCTCCCTCTAAATCTTAATCTGGCATAATGGTTTAGAACATGGGCTGTGAAGCCAAGTCCCAGACCCATCACATACAAGTTGTCATTGGTTAAGGGACTTGACTATTCTGTGCCTCAATTTCCTCATGTGTAAAACTGGGCTAATATTAATGTCAATCTTACAGGGCTGCTGCAAGGATTACATAATTGCTATATACGAGGCCCCAGAATGGTGCCTGATGCTGAGAGAGGACTGTAGACTGCTGCTTAAGAGCCTTCATAAGAGAAATGTGCAGCCCCTGGAACGGACCTTAAGAACAGCCTACTACAACCTGAAGGAAGAGACACCTTGGAGGCCGCGTGGTGCTATGCTTGGGACACGTTCAGAATCACCTGCAGCATTCTCTCCCGTGCATTCTAATTATGCATTCCTTCCCACATTCCTCCATGCACCGGGTGCCCCAGTTACCTGTTTATCCATCTCCGTCTGGGCTACGAATGCCCTGAGAGCAGGGATGCCATCTTCCCGTGTGGTCCCAACATCCGGAACAGTGCCTGGCATAGAGGGGATGCTCTAGAAAAACTGAAAGAAACATAAGTTCACAAATATTAGCCACATATCTTTTCTGCTTCATTCAAGTTAAGTTCCTGAGCACAGATCTCTGTATGTCTAGCTGTGCCTACCACAAAGCACGTGCTTATCAAAGTCAATCACGTGCATTTTTTGTCCAAGGTTCAAATTTATTTTGAACTTTTTATTTGAATTAACTCATGACATGCCATTATCTACTAAAATAAAACACATCCGAAATGAACCCACTCCCCCACCCCGAAGCTCTTGTTGGAGGGAAATAGCACCTTCAACAATATTTTAGTTCTCAAAAGTGAAGACTACAGAGGAGAGAGGCAACCAGCATCCAATGCCCCATCTTTCCTGAGCTGCTGCAAAGGGAGGCTTTGTTGGGGCTCTTCCTCCAGAACCTGCCAGAGCAAAGCCTTTCTTCAAAAAGAGTCATTTTGACCGCTGAAATTTTATTCAGGCAGCACTGTCTCCTGGCTCGCTCACAATCGTGACATGCTCATTATCTGAAAACTCTTTTTGCCCGTCCTGCCTGTGACCGTGCCCAGCTCAGCTATGACACAAAGCCGGCTCAGGCAGCACCGCTGGCCTTGTGAAATCTGACTTCTGCCTTTCTACCACTCAGGAGCTCATCAATGAAAGGCCTGCAGTGTGACCTGAGCCTGATGTCAAACTGTGACCCCACGGTGGGCCACTTCCCAGCACCCTTAATCTTAAAACACGCACAAATCCCAATGAGAAAGGTGGAAACCTTCTGAGAATCTAGATTAAAATGTTTCCTGGTTTGCTCAGGGGGAAAAACGGTGATTTAACAGTCTACTGAGTCAGTCTATTACCGGATTACTTCCAGGTGTCATAATTGGGACAATCAACCACAACATGTGTCGCTGACCTAATATTAGGTCAGAGCATAAATACACATACCACATGTGACCCTGCCTTCCAATCCTGCTTACTCAGAGTAGTAAGATAAAAGATTTATTTCTCTTGAATTTACAAGATGAAATGAAGCTGGCTCCTTTGCTTGATGAAATTAAAAATAAAAATGCTGTCAAACGAAAGCTCATGGCGCCTTGGTCAGTCATGGAATTTGAAAGTCAGAAAAGATCTCAGAGAGAGCCATCGTCTCCATTTAATAATAGATCTAGTGTGAGCTCCAGAAAAGTTGAGTGATTTGCTATGGTCACAAAGATAAACAGCAGAACCAAAGCTAGAATGAAGGCCTTCCTGCCTCCACAGCCGTGGGCTGTCCAAAATACCACACCAGACCAAGTCTCTTGCCAAGAACTTCACACTGACCTGGCAATCCTGAAAAGGCTGTTCTCAGCTCGACCTCAACTCTCTACATCTTGGTAGTCCAGCTACATAATTATCTGCTTAAAAAAATATAAGAAGGACAAGCCTTCCATCTCTAAAACTAACCTGGCAACAGCATTGTTTTCTTAAAGATATTACCCCCAGCAACTGCTATGGGCTTCTCCCTTCCAGAGTTTCCAAGACAAGGCTGAGCATCCTCTAAGACCCTGATTCCCTAAAAGGTCCTCAAGCAAGTTCTGAAAAACAAAAAACAACAAAAAACAACTGGGAAAGCCCCATGCAAGCACCCTTATTACAGAGGGAATGAAACTGGCAGCATTCAAAGTAGGGATAACAGCCTCTCAGAACTCTAAGCCGCAAGGACAGCTTCTATACTGAACAAATATTCATGAGAATCTAAAAGTCAGGTCCTTTGTGAACTGATATAGTAAGTGACAGTGACATTTTAGAAAACAAGCTTACTAGTAAATAACTCATAACCCTCCTCCACCCACCACCAAAAAGTCCATTCAATAATCCCAAACACCTTTTGGATTTTATTCTTTGCTACAGCATAGTGAAACAAAGAATTTAAGATTTTAATTTCAAATACGACTCTACTTCTTCTTTGTTCCTGGATCTAATGAACAGGGGAATGGCTTGAAGGTGGGCAGCAAGGAAAATGAAAAGAACATGTTCCTAAGACATATATGTGAATAGATTTTTAAAAATAGTGAAGAATAATGTAATGAAACACAAACTATTTTAATAACTGTCTTAATATTCATTTTAATATATACCTAAGAAAACAGAGGCAATTCAATTAAAGTTGAGACAATCTTAGGATTTTTCATAACCATTATGCCCATAAAATATTTTATAAATTATTTTGAAGTAAAAATTAATAATACCTTGACATGAAAACCTCAGATTATAGAATTTAAAACAGAAAGCTTAAAGTAAAATCAAGGCAATAAAACTGATGAGATCAATTTTGACAGTAAATATAAATGAGTTAAAATTATCTGTTAAAAGACAAAGGTTCTCATTAGGGTAAAAAATAAAATCAAATGATGCTCCACTTTTAGGAACATACATAAAAGAAATATTGTAAGAAGTAAAAAGATTTATAAGGAAATATAAACTGAGGTAATGGAGTTCTGGGAAAATGGCATCGGAGTAGAGAGGCAGGGCACAACTCTCTCACAAAAACAATGCAGAAAGGGCCAAAAGCTGTCTGAGGGACCTGCTTTGGGGTCAGTGCTACACAACTCCCAGGAGGGTGAGGGACAGAGAAACAAAGAACCTGAAACAACAATCTCCCACCCACAAGACATTAAACTAGGATAAAACCTTGGGCTCATTGCAGCCAACTGAGAGGGGAACAGACATTTTCCTCTCTGCCCACTGTTACAAGGAAAGAGGGAGATGCTTTGGAGGGCTTTTCTTCAGTGAATTTGGCCAGCAAAGCCTGCTTTGAATCTCGGCTCTGGCCAGGCCAGAAACACAGGAAGGAGGAGGTTGGAAGAAACACCTCCATGGAAAGGTTCCCTGATGAGCACTGTCTGCTGGCCTGCCAAGAAACTGCAAGAAGGAAAACTGATTTTAGGTCTCTCTTTAGCCCCACCTCTGGGAGAAAATCTGTCCTCCAATAGTAAGTCTCTGGCTTATGTTTGATAACATAAGCTGGGCAATTTTAAAAACTTAGAACAAATTGAACCAAAAATCAGAGAAGATCAGTAAAAACAAAACAAAACAAAACACACTAGGCAAGACAGACAAATTGACTACCATAGTAAATTCACCAACATATTCAGATGTCTAAACATCAGCAAAAAATTACAAGCCATACTAGGAAACAGGAAGAGATGGCCCAGCCAAAGGAACAAATCAAACGTCCTGACAAGATACAGGATTTAAGACAACTATTCAGTGATAATCACACAAATCTCCTAAACCAATTCAAAGATTTGAAAGAAAATATGACTAAAGAGATAAAGGATATTAAGAAGACACAGGGTGAGCATGAAGAACAATTTGAAAGCCTGCAAAGAAAAGCAACAGAGCTGATGGGAATGAAACACACAATGCTTGAGATTAGAAATACATTAGAAGCACATAATAGCAGATTTCAATTGCTCAAAGACAGAATTAGTTATTTCAAGGACAGATCATGTGAACTGAAAAAGATAGGAGAACAGATAGAGAGAAGAATGAAAAAACCAAACAAGTTCTCAGGGAATTGAATGACAATGTGAAATACACAAACATGCATTATCAGTATCCCAGGAGAAGAGAATGGAAAAGAGGCAGAAAAGAGTATTTGAATATTTGAGGAAATAATGACCTAAAACTTCCCAACCCTTTGAGAGACATAAATATCAATATCTAAGAAGGACAATGCACCCCAAACAGAATAAATCAAACTAGGCCTACTCCAAGACACCTACTAATCAGAATGACAAATATTAGAGACAAAAAGAGGATTCTGAAAGCAGCAAGAGAAAAGCAAAGCATCGCATACAAAGAAACCTCAAGATTAAGTGTCAACCTCTCATCAGAAACCTTGAAGACTGAGAAGAAATTCATATGATGTATTTAAGGTACTGAAAGAGAAAAACTGCCAACCAAGGATTTTGTATCTAGCAAAACCATCCTTCAAAAATGAGGGTGACTTTAAAGTCTTCAGAGACAAATAAAAACTGAGAGAGTATGTTACCAAAAGACCAGAATTACAAGAGATACTAAATGGAGTGATGCAGCCTGAAAGAAAAAAAACAAGGCCAAGAGACTTGGAGAAGAGTATAGAAATGTAGATTATTAGGAAGTACAAATTAAACAATAAAAAGGCAATCATAAAATATGACAATAAAAAGTTAAAGGATAAAATGGACGAAGTAAGTAATGCCTTTATAGCAGGGGTTCTTAACCTTTCTTGTTCCAAGGACCCCTTTGCCACTCAGGTGAAAACCACAGAACCCTTACTAAGTCCACACTATATGGTGCATTATTTAATAAATATACTAATTATAATTATTTAATAAATATATCATACTCTCACCAACATGTTCCCACAAGAATAATGTTTTCTTGAATTTCAATTTAAGCTCACGGACCCCTTGTTAAGAATCCTTGTTTATAATTATAACTTTGAATGTTAATAGATTGAACTCCCTAATCAAAAGACATAGACTGATAGAATAGGGGGGGAAATGAACCATCTATATGCTGTCTACAAAAGACTCACTTCAGATGTAAGGGCACAACCAGGTCGAAAGTGAAAGAGTGGAAAAAAGATATTCCACGCAAGTACTAACCAAAAAAAGAGCTGGAGTAGTGGTGCTAATATTGGACAAAATAGATTTCAAATGCAAAACTGTTATAAAGGATGAAGAAGGTCATTATGTATTAATAAAAGGGGCAATTCACCAAGACGAAATAACTATGATGAATATTTATGCACCTAACCTGGGTGCTCCAAGATACATGAGGCACACACTGGCAAAACTGAAGGGAGAAATAGACATACCTATAATGACAATGGAGACTTCAATACACCACTCTCAGCTTTGGATAGAACATCTGGGCAGAAAATAAGGAAACAGAGAGCTTAAATACTATGATAAATGAACTAGACCTAAGAGACATTTACAGAGCATTACAGCCCAAAACATCAGGATATACATTCTTTTCAAGCATCATGGATTCTTCTCCAGGATAGAACATTATTGGGTCACAAGATAGGTCTCAATAAATTTTAAAAGATTAAAAGTATAAAAACACTTTCTCTGATCATAATGGAATGAAACTGGAATCAATAATGGATGGAAAATGGAAAATTCATAAATAAATGGAGATTAAACAGCTCATTCATAATAATTGGTGGGTCAAAGAAGAACTTCCAAGAGAATTCAGTAAATAAATACATTTTTTGCAGAAATATAAAAACCAATTATCAAATTTATTTGCAAGAGTAAGGGGCCTCAAATAGCCAGAAATGTCTTATAAAAGAAGAATGAAGTTGGAGGACTCTCATTTCCTGACTTTAAAGCATATTACTTAGCTACAGTGGTAAAATCAAAACAAAACAAAACCAAAAAACAGCATGGTACTGGCAGAAGGAAAAATATATTGACTAATGGAACCGAATCAAGAACTCAGAAATAGACCCTCACATTTATGGTAAAGTGATTTCGACAAGCCCATCCAGCTAGGCCAGAACTGTCTATTCAACAAATGGTGCTGGGAGAACTGGCTATCCATATCCAAAAGAAAGATATATCACACTTTATACAAAAATTAACTCAAATGGATCAAGGGCCTAAAGATAAAAGCTACAACCATAAAGCTCCTAGAAGAAAATTTAGGAAAACATCTTTAAGATCTTATCGTAGGTGGTAGTTTCTTAAACCTTACACCCAAAGCACAAGCAACAAAAGAAAAAATAAATAAATGGCACCTCCTCAAAATTTTAAACACTTTTGTTCTTCAAAAGACTTTGCCAAGAAAGTGAAAAGGCAGCCTACTCAACAGGAGAAAATATTTGGAAACCACATATCTGACAAGCATTTGATATCCATGTTATATAAAGAGTTCAGATAACTCAACAATGAAAAGACAAGCAACCCAACTAAAAAATGGGCAAAAGCTTTAATAGATATTTATACAAAGCAGATATACAAATGGCCAAAAAGCACATGAAAAAAATGCTCAATATCACTAGCTATTATGGAAATGCAGATCAAAACTAAAATGAGATACCATTTCACACCTTACAGAATGGCCTTTTTTATTTTTTTTTAATGCAAACAAAAACCAGAAAACTACATGTGCTGGAAAGGATGTGGAGAAACAGTGAAGGCACTGTTGGTGGTAATGTAGAACGGTACAGCCTCTGTGGAAGATAGTTTGGCAGCACCTCAAGAACTGCTGTATGATCCAGCAACACTGTTACTAGGAATATATTCAGAAGAACTCTGAGAGCAAGGACGTGAACTGACATTTGCACACTGATGCTCATAGCAGCATTATTCACAATTGCTAAAATATGGAACCAGTCCAAGTGTCCATCAACTGATGAATGGATAAGCAAAATGTAGAATGTATGTGTGTGAGATAGATATAGATATAGATATAGATATAGATATAGATATAGATATAGATATAGATATAGATATAGATAAATAAAAAGGAATAGTATTCAGCTGTAAGAAGAAATGAAATTGGGATGAATATGAAAGAATGGATGAACGTAGAGGTGAAATAAGTCAGACACAAAAGGACAAATACTGTATGGTCTCTCTAATATGAACTAAATCTCTTCCTGGTCTCTCCTCATGGCTTCCTCTTCCTTTTGAGCTCCGTGGGCCCGGCTCCTCGAGGCTTCATGCGAAGTGAGCCTGTAGTTCGCTCTCTCCTGGCATAGACTTGTTTCTTTCCGTGCCTCCTATATCGGTCTTAGCGGTTCTGCTCTCTTCCTGATTTCAGCTGTAAGCTATCAGGCAAAATGGCTCCTCTCTCCCTAGGGCCTCTGCTGTTTGAGCCTTATCCTTTCTGCACATGGCAGGATCAAAAAATGACAGAGCTCTCTCTTCCTGTGTGTCTTTGTGAGTGACCATTTATATCAGACCCAGCAAGGGGGAAGGGACTCAACATGAGCCATGCCTTACTGAAGTAGACAAATCAAAAAATCTCTAAAAGCAATCTTAACAGGTAATCTAATCAAAGGCCCAACTAAATTTAATACAATCAAAGGGTGTCACACCCAGAGGAATAGATTAATTTACAAACATAATCTTTTTCTTTTTGGGATTCATAAAATAATCTCAAATTGCTACATGTATGTTCATGTAAGAATGATATACTTCAATAAAATTTTATTACAAAACAATCCCTGATTACAGCTCTCTATAAGAGATATAATGATAATGAAAAATTCTGAAATATTGTGAGAATTACCAAAATATTACACAGAAAGACAAACTGAGCACATGCTGTTGGAAAAAATTGTGTTGATAAGAGTTGCTCGCCACAGAGATGCCACAAACCTTCAAACTGTGGGGGAAAAAAGCAGTATCAGCAATGCACAATAAAGTGAAACACAATAAAACAAAGTATGCTTGTATCTATTTAAAGATATTATATTACTAGTTAACCACCCCCCAAAAGAAAACTTTAGGTCATACATGTTTTAACTGATAAAATCTATCAAACATTTAAAGAAGATATAATACAGAAAGTAAAGAAAGAGAGAACACAGCAACTCATTTTAGGAGACCACCATTACACCAATACCAAAACCAGATAAAGACATTACAAATATCCTTCATGAACTCAGATGAAGAAAAAAAAAAAAAACCATTAGCAAATAATGCAGCAGTATGTAAAAAGTATGTAAAAAGTAGGTTTATTTCAGGACTACAAAGTTGGTTTAAACATTTAAAAATCTAGCAAGATAAATCACTACTTTAACAGAATAAAGGAAAAGTCATATGATCTTTTCAGTATGTGCAGAAAAAGAATGAAATTCAGTAGCCATTCATGAAACTAGAAATCTAAGGGAACTTCCTCAACCTGATTGTATACATAAAACCTCCATCTAGAATCTCATTTAATGGCAAAAGTTAGAATATCCCTAAGATGGGGAACAAAACAAGTATATCCACACTCTTCCCTTCTCTCTAATATTGTAGGAGGTCCTAGGCAGTATAGTAAGGCAGTAAAATGAAACAAAATATCTACAAATTGAAAAGGAAGAAAATATTATTCATAGACAACAAGATCATGTTAAAAGAAAATGCTAAGGAATTTCAAAAAAGCCACTAGTATTTAAAATTGAATGTAGCAATGTTGCAGGATACAAGATATATATACAAAATCAATGAAAAATTGGAAATTGAAATTTAAAATAAGAATACCATTTACTATTGCAAAAAATATGAAATACTTAAGGATAAAGTAATCAAAATATGTGCAATATCTGTACAATTAAAAACTACCAAACATTACTAAGAGGCATTAAAGAAGACCCAAATAATAGAAAGATATACTAAGTTCATGGATTGGAACATTAATATTGTTTAGACGTCAGGTCTCCCTAAAATGATCTTTAAATTTAATGCATTTCTATGAAAATGTAGCAGGCTGTGTGTGTGTGTGTGTGTGTGTGCATTTAGAAATTGACTAGTTGAGTCTAAAATTTAGATGGACATGTTGAAAGCCAAGATAGGCTGAAATCTAGGCCTTTTGCAAGAAACAGTTAGCCAAGTTGTGGATGTGAAGGAAAAGTCCTGGAGGAAAATTAAAATTGTACTCCAGTGAACACATGAATGATAAGAAAGTGGAACAGCCTTATTGTTGACATACAGAAAGTTTTGGTGGTCTGCAGAGAAAACCAATAAGCTACAACATTCTCTTAAGCCAAAGCCTAATCCAGTACAAGCCCTAACTCTTCAATTCTACGAAGGCTGAGAGGTGAGAAAGCTGCAGAAGAAAAGTTTGAAGATAGCAGTTTCATTCATGAGGCTTAAAGGAAGAAGCCATCTCCATAACATAAAAATGCAAGGTAAAGCAGCAAGTGCTGTTGTTGAAGCTGCAGCAAGTTATCTGGAAGATCTAAGATCACTGATGAAACTGACTACAACTAAGCAACAGATTTCCAATGTACATGAAATTGCCTTCTATTTGAAGAAGATGCCACTTAAGACTTTAATAGCTAGAGAGGAGAAGTCAATGTCCGGCTTCAAAACTTCAAAGGACAGGCTGACTCCTTTGTTGGGGGCTAATGCAGCTGGTAACTTGAAGTTGAAGCCAACGCTCATTTACCATTCTGAGAATTTTAGGGCCCTTAAGAATTATGCTAAATCTACTCTGTGCTCTAGATATATCATAAAAAGCCTAGATAACAGCACATCTGTGCACAGCATAGTTTACTGAACATTTTAAGCCCACTGTTGAGATCTACTGCTCAGAAAAAAAAGATCCCTTTCAAAATAATACTGCTTGTTGACAATGCACCTTGTCACCCAAGAACTCTGGTGAAGATATACAATGAGACTGATGTTTTCATGCCTGCTAACAACATCTATTCTGCAGCCCAAGGACCAAAGAGTCATTTCAAATTTCCTGTCTTATTATTTAAGAAATAGATTTTGTGAGGCTACAGCTGCCACAGATAGTGATTCCTCTGATGGATCTGGGCAAAGTAGTTTGAAAACCTTCTGAAAAGGATTCACCATTCTAGATACCTCACAGGATGGCAGCCAGGATTAACTGAGCTAAAATAAAAAGGCTTTGAACACAGTGTTATGTGACTTATTATTATTAAGGCAAAAATAAGTAAATAAACAGGTTCCAAATTAAATATACTACCTTTAGGCCTGAATTTCAAATATCTTCTGCATGTATTAAAAGCCTCTTTTGCTTCATTCCTCACTCTCAGAACTGTTTTAAGGAGCAGAGTTTGACAGAGAGAAGTGTGACTATATTTGTGAATACTTTTTCCTCCACATTTTCATTATTACTTCATTATTGCCTTTAGATAGAATATGGATATATCAGTCTTCTGCTAAGACCATGTGGACAAAAGAGTCTCAATTGCCCTGGAAAAACAGATCAAGGACCATCACCCACACAACATTTATTTCACCTTTAAAATCAAGGAGGTGCTATGGTCTCTCTCTCCTCCTAGGAGGATCCTTGGCTTACGTCAAGACAGGACTATAAATAGAAGAGATAATCCAAAGTGTAGGTACCAGGTCAGAGAGGCAGTTTTGTTTAGGAAAAGTCAGGACAGTAACCAGGAAGAAGGAGGAGTTAAATCTAAAGGACACAGGGTCAATGGGAAAGGGGACAGCAAAGTCAGGAACCCAGAAAAGATAGAACAGGTAGGGTCTCAAGGTTAAGACAGGTTAAGGAGTTCAGGTCTTCCTTCCAGAGTCAGGACAGTGTACTCATTAGAATGCTGACTTCACAGAGGGTGCCAGGCACATGCTGGGTGGGGCAGGTCCAACTGCTGAAGGAAGCCAAGACAGGCTGGAGGCATATAACATCATGTAGGTGGCCATCATATCAGTTAGGTACTAGCTACCAGAAGTGATCAAATATGAAGCACTTCTATATTACAGTGACCCTGAAAATCATTATCTCCTAATCACCAGTTCCAAGTTCGACATTTCAGTGGTTATAAGAAGTATGGATCTGCATGGTTTTTACCTTATTCAGGTCTAACTAAAAGTACTTCTCTGTCAGTCAGAAGCTATTTTTTGCCTTTTATTAAGGGAGAAAAGTGTATGGCTGTTTCACCCACAATGAAACATTCAAAATATGGTCACTTCTTTTCAAACAGCTTCTGGGATAAGGGTAAGGATGAGGTGAATTTTCCTTTTCCATTTCACTGACCAAAGGCTGTTTCCAAGTATTGTGTTCTTTACTTCTCATGCTAAGTGAACATTTGTTGAGTAAAGAAAATCTATTATGGAGCTTGTGTGTGAGTGTGGTGCTATTTACTTTAGACAACAAAATGAATCAAAATAAATTTTAAAAAATTAAAATTGAGAGGAAAAAAATGCTTCAGAGTAGGTTCCTTGGATGAGAACCTGATCAATCTAACTGGAAACCAACCTTGAAAGCAGCTCTTCTTTCCTCTAAAATACTGGAATTTTTAAGCTGAAAAGGCATTATATTTTACTGGAGAAAACTTTCCAATAGATGAAGAAGAGTCAGAGGACTCTGAAAAGACCTAAAAAAAAACCAAGATTCCAAAAACTGAAATAATCTCAAAGTTGGAAAGACCTCAGAAATCAACTCTTTCCCACTCTATTCCAGCATATTTTTCTTCTGTAACATCCCTGTGAGGTTAATCAGCCTCAACCAGCTGCTTCAACTTGAACGCTGTCAGTGACCGAGAACTTCCTATCTTATACAGCAGCCCGGTCTGTTTACATGCAGATATAATTGTTACCAGCTTACTCATTACAGTGCTCACTAAACTGAGCAGAAATCTAGCTCCCTGTAACTTTTACCTGTCAGTTCTAGCTCTGTCTCTCTAGCTTTCCGCAGCTCTGTTTCTAGTCCCTGTTACACTTGAAAGCAATTCAAATTACAGAACCTTAGAATGATAAAGATGCAAAATTTCTAGTGTGACCTCTACCACTAAACGTGCTGCAGAGTTCTGGATATCTACTTTTCTTCTCTTCAAATCTACCTCTGCTGGTACTAGGCTGGAGGCTGAAATGGCTGGAATGAGGGCTGTGAGTAGGAGAGGAAGAGGAATTTTGCTGACTTCAAACTACAAATGACTCCAAAATTAAGGGCATTTATAGGAAAGGGTGAGAAAGAGGGTCATATGAGGGGGAAACCAGGTGCAGATCCAAGAAGCCAGAGATCAGTCAGCACCGGAGACCAGTACAAGGGACAGCTTGAGAGGTCTGGTAGATAATCACACGTGTTTCCTCTTCTTCCTGGGTTCACAGTTCAACTACATTTCCCAGCCTCCTTTGTGGTTAGATTCAATACTAGAACTAAGATCTGGATCACGGAATGTCGGCAGAAGGTTCACAAACACTTCTTGCACAATCCTCTACTCTCTCTACCTGTTTTAGTTTGCTAAAGGCTGTCAAGGCAATATCCAGAGATGAGTTGGCTTTTACAATGGGGATTTACTAACTTACAAGCTTATAGTTCCAAGGATGAGAAAAATGTCCAAATCAAGGCATCAGGTAACGCTCTCTCCCCGAGGACATGGCCACCAGCAATCCTGGACTCTTTTCATATGGCAGGGTACAATGGTGGCATCTGCCAGTCTCTGTCTTCTCTTCCAGGCTCCGTTGCTACTTCTGTGGCTTTCTCTCTCCCAGGTTCTGCTGATTTCAGCTTCCTGCTCTCGGAGCTTTCTCTCTCAGATTCTGTGGGTTCCTCTTTGGGAGCCCAGGTCTCTTCTCTCTGTGTCTCCGAATCACCCCATTTATAAAGGACTCCAGTAAGAGGATTAAGACCAACCCTGGGTCACACCTTACCAGAGTAATCTAATCAAAGGCCCTTACCTGAAGTAATCTAATCAAAGGGTCTCACCTGCAATGGGTTCATACCCACAGGAATGGATGGTCCTAAGGACATGATCTTTTCTGGGGTACACACAGTCTCAAACTACCCCACTACCCATCAAACAACTGAATGTAGAAGACAAAGCTCTAGAAAGTGGTCAGAGGCACAGATAGAAGGAGCCTGGGTCCTTCAGTCACTGCTGGATGGAGAGCTTCCCAGGAGAACCATCTGCCCAGCAGAGTCACTTTTCACGAACATCTGTGTAGGATTATCACTGGAGCAAGATGTAAACTTATTTTATTAAAACACTAATATTTGGGGGCTGTGTGCACACACTACCTAATACTTGATTCAGATGTAGGGCATTGCTGTAACAAAACCCCAAAATACATAGTAATGGCCTAGTGGTGGGCAGCAGTGGCAAAGAAATTGTTTTGAAGGCTGGGAAGATAGCAATGCAAGTGACGCAGAGACAGTGCGTTTGCAGAACTGTGGCCTACAGACCACATAACTACCGAATCTGCAGTTATGGGAAAAGTGGTGGGCATCCGAATGTTAGCATGTGTTACCATCATTGGCTACCTGTAGGAAGGCATTACAAGAAAGAGGAAAGTGCAGGAATGAATCCGCAGTGTGGCTGAGAAATGAAAGGAAGCAGACTCCAGAATTTGGGTTATCATAGAACAAAACAACTGCTTTAAGGGCTTCAACAGCAAGAGATAAGATGGAAAATGCTTTGAGGGACAGAAGCCCAGTGTGATGGTTAGGCTAATGTGTCAACTCGGCCAGGTAATTGTGTCCAGGTATTAGGTCCAGCAAGCACTGGGCTAATTGTAATACAAGAGCATCTATGAACTTTCATCACCAGTGAGTTTACTGCATGGGTGGCTGATTACATCTGCAATCAGGGAGATTACACCAAGAATGGATGACGCTTTTATCCAATCAGTTGAATGCCTTAAAAGGGGAAGTGATTTCAACATTCAGAGAGAATTTCCCAGCTCATCTTGGGACAGCCAACTTCTCCCAGTAACTCATCAAGGACCTTTCTTCGGTCTTTCATCAGAGCCCCTGACTTGCAGCCTGCCTGCGGAACCTGGACGTGTGCATCCCCATGGTCACGTGAGAGACTCATAAAATCATATATTATTAACATATATCTCCTGTTGATTCTGTTTCCCGAGAGAACCCTAATACAGCTGGTACCAGGAATGGTTCTTGAGGAACAGAGTCTCAAACATGGGATGTCTAAGGTGGTTCTCTACTCTAATTGGACTCAAGGGTACTAATGACTCCCTTTCCAATAATGAAGAGGTTGCTAAGAGTCCATGG
>PVKH010020448.1:0-14583 GCA_004027955.1 Chaetophractus vellerosus | reverse complement strand
CTTCTTGTTGGCATATAATTTTTCAAAGTATCCTCTTATGATACTCTTTATTTCTGTGGGATCAGTAGTGATATCGCCTTCCTCATTTCTTACTTTGTGTATTTGCATCTTTTTTTCCTTTGTTAGTCAAGCTAAGGGTTTGTCAATTTTATTGATCTTCTCAAAGAAACAGCTTTTGGTTTTGTTTATTTTTTCTAGTGCTTTCATATTTTCTATTTCATTTAGTTCTGCTCTAATCTTTGTTATTTCCTCCTTTCTACTTCCTTTGGGGTTAGTTTGTTGTTCTTTTTCTAATTTTTCTCCAGGTGTGCAGTGAGATCTTTGATTTTAGCTCTTTCTTCTTTTTTGATGTATGCATTTATGGCTATGGATTTCCCTTCCAGTACAGATTTTGCTGCATCCCACAGGCTTTGACATGTTGTGTTGTCATTTTCATTCATTTCATGGTATTTAATGATTTATTTTGAGATTTCCTTCTTGACCCACTGTTTGTCTAAAAGTGTCTTGTTTAACTTCCATATTTTTGTTCCTAATCTTGTTCTCTGGCCCTTATTGATTTCCAGCTTCATTCCATTGTGGTCAGAAAAATTACTTTGTATAATCTCAATCTTTCTGAAATTCACTGAGAATTTTTCTGTGGCCTAGCATGTGATTTATCTTGGAGTGTGATCCATGTGCACCCAAGAAGAATGTATATCCTGTTGTATTTGGGTGTAGCATTTTGTATATGTCTGTTAGGTCCAGATCCTCTAATGTATTATTCAAAGTCTTTGTTTCTTTATTGATTCTTTGTCAAGATGTTCTGTCTAATCATAATAATGGTGTATTAAAGTCCCCCACTATAATTGTAGAGGTAACTCTTTCTCCACTTAGTTTTTCCAGTGTTTTCCTCATGTATTCTGAGGTGCCCTGGTTAGGTGCATAAACGTATATGATTGTTCTTTCTTCTTGAAAGATTACTCCTTTTACTCAAATATAGTGTCTGTCTTTGTCTCTTTCAATAGTTTTGCATTTAAAGTCTATTTTGTCCAATATTAGTATAGCTACTCTTGCCCTTTTTTTTTGTTATTGTTTGCTTGTAAGATTGTTAACCAGCCATTCACTTTCAGCGTCCTTGAATATCTAGGTCTAAGGTGGGTTTCTTGTAGACAATGTATAGATGGGTCATATTTCCTTATCCATTCTGCCAATCTCTGTCTCTTGACTAGTGAGTTTAATCCATTCACATTCAATGTTTTTTGTATCAATGACAAAATTACATTAGTCATATTTTCTTTGGGTTTATGTATGTCATATGTGGTTTTTATTTCTCATTTTGTCTTTCTATTTGTTCTTACATTCTCCTCCAACTCTCTCTCTCTTGTTTTTTCCTCTCAACCTGCAGAACTCTCTTTAGTATTTCTTGAAGGGCAAGTTTCTTATTGGTATACTCTCTCTTTTTTTTAAAATTAATTTTAAAAATTTATTATACATCCCCCTTTTTGCTTGTTCTTGCTGTATTCATTTTTTTTTCTCTGCATTCCTCTGTGTCTGCTTGTCTCCTCCTGCTGGGGTGACCTGCCAAGTCAGCTCACCGGCGTGGTGGCCTGCCTGCTCGTGGGGGCTCGCCCTTGCTTGCAAGTGCTTGCCTTTTTGCCTGTCCGCGGGGGCTTGCCTTTGGCCGCGGCAGTGTGCCCCGCCCATGGCAGCATGCCCCACCCACGTTGGCTTGCCTTCTCGAGGCGGTCCATCCACCTGCCTGAGAAGGCCCGGGGGCCGAACCCGGGGCCTCCCCTGTGGTAAACCAGGGCCCTACCAACTGGGCTATACAGCCGGCCCCTGGTATACTCTCTTAATTTCTGTTTATCTATGAATATTTTGAACTTTCCATCATTTTTGAATGTCAGCTTTGCTGGATAGAGAGAATTCTTGGCTGGAAGTTTTTTCTTTTAGTACCTCAACTATGTCATACCACTGCCTTCTTGCCTCTATGGTTTGAGATGAGAAATCAGCACTTAGTCTTACTGAGTTTCCATTGTATGTAATGGTTCTCTTTTTTCTTGCTGCTTTCAGTACTTTCTCTTTGTCTTGAGCATTGGACAGTTTGACGAGTATATGTCTTGGAGTAGGCCTGTTGGGATTTATACTGTTTGGGGTGCATCGTGCTTCCTGGACATGTATATTCATCTCCCTCAATAGAATTGGTAAGTTTTCAGCCATTATTTCCTCCAACACTCCTTCTGGCCCCTTTCCCTTCTCGTTTCCCTCTGGGATGCTTATAATGCATATGTTTCTGTGTTTTGTGTTGTCATTCAATTCCTTAAGTCCCTGCTGGATTTTTTTCTATCTTTTTATCTATCTGTTTTACTATCTGTTTGATTTCAGATGTACTGTCTCCCATATCGCTAATTCTTTCCTCTGCCTGTTCAAATTTGCTGTTATGTGCTTCCAGTGTCTTTTTGATTTCTTGGATTGTGCCATTCATCACCATCATATCCATTATCTTTTTATGTAGGTTTACAATTTCTTCAGTGTGTTCTCCCAGTGTCTTCCTAAGAGCCTTAATCTCTTCCTTCACTTCATTAAGTTGGCCCATGATATTTGTTTGGACATCTTTGATTAGTTGTTCAATGTTCTGCATTTCTTCCTGGTTTTAGTTTGTTCATTGGACTGGGCCATGTCTTCCTGTTTCTTAGTATGGTTTGTAATTTTTTGTTGCTGTCTGGTCATCTTTTTATCTTGATGGGTTTATTCAGTTGATTAGCTTCTCTCTTTACTCTAGGGTTTTATTTAATTGCTGTTTTTTTTTTGGTGTGCGTGTTAAGTTTTCTCTTTGACATTTTGTTCTTCTTATCCTATTTCCTTGCTGTTGTCTCTGTTCCAATTACTTGTTTTGGCTTCTTCATGTCTCTGACCCTCACTCTTCTGGGAGTTGGTAAGCAACGTCCTGGTTTGCTGTGCCCCAAAGCAGGTCCACACAGCAGGCTTTGGCTTTTTCTTTGTTGTTTTAGTGAGAGCTAAGCCTTATCTGTCTAACCTGTTGGCCATGTTCCCTCAATCCTCTGTGTTATTTTTAATTATGCTTCCATGCCATGGTACACTAAATGGTCCAATTGTTGGATGCAGGTTTTCTTCCTCCAAACCATTAGTACAGTTTCTACTTATTAGGACAAACCCACCAGCTCAACAAGCTCATCTTGCTTCTGCCATAGCTCAAAGCAGTTGCTCCTTCATTTTCATTTCTTTTCAGGAAGGTTTCTATCAAAATGGAAACATATCTTGGCAGAGGGAACAGCAGGTACAAAGGCCAGGAGTAGAGTGACCCAAGAAGAAGACTGAATGGCTCATAGAGATGGGCAAATCTGGAAAAGCTTTGTGGCTATGCCAAGGAGTGTAAGTGCTATCCTTAGGACGAGGAAGAATCTTTGAAGGACTGTAAGCAGGGCATGGACAAGTTTGCTTAGTTCCTTAGAGTATCTCGCCCGTCATTGTCTTTTTTAAACTTTTTATATCTTGTCCAATAAATTTCATGAGAAACTGGGTGTGTGAAGGTGTTTTGTGCTCAGTCCTGAAGCATAGTGATAGGTAATTTCCCCCTTTCCTTCTAAGCATGCTTTCTTTTGTCTCTCTAGAAATTTGATAAGTCCTGAAAATATATGTGTTCATGGTTTCAAATGTATTTTTATACAACTTCAGACTTTAGCACATTCAAGTTCAAGAGCTTAGGGGCATTCATTCCCTCATCCTAGAAGACCTCATTTTCCCTTCTTTCATTCTTGCCTCTCCTTAGAAAGCAACAATTAAAGCCAGTGCTGCTCCAAAATTAGAAAGCAGCCAAGGTATTCCCAGTATTATTATTTGGAATCACACTGTTTTAAACCATAGTCTTGAAAGAGATTGAAAAATTGGATTTCTGGACCGAACACTGACTCAACAGTAGGTGGCTTCCTGTGGAGATTGATATTCTGTTCTGTTTAAGGAAAAGAGTGATTTTTAATATATGTTGGACTGAGTATTAGAGGACTTGATGATAGTTTTACCACAAAGCTGCAACTGAATGTGTTAGGTGCTTTACATACATATATACATGATGTGTATGTCTGTGTGTGATATACAGCAATACATGGTATATAGAAAATATAAGTACTATATATTAGTAATATATACAATATAAAGTAATATATATATATATATGTTAATATGTATAATGACCCTATAAAGTAGGTATTATCCCCATTCCAAGGTGAGGAGACCAAGGGCTAGAGAGGTTAAGACTCTTGCTCAACTATGGTCTAAAGTAGACATTATTATTATAGCAAAGGAAGAACCTGTAACATTGATATAAAGGCAGTGGTCACCAGAGGTTCTTAAGGGAGAAAGAGAGAAGAATAGGTGTAATGTGGGGGCATTTTTGGGACACTGAAATTGTTCTGAATGACATTGCAATGATGGATATAGGTCATTATATGTTTTGTCAAAACCTATAAAAATGTGAGGTGCAAAATGTAAACTATAATGTAAGCTATTGGTTATGGTTGTAGCAATGCTTCAATATGTGTTCAGCAATTGTAAAAAATGTACCACACTAATGAAAGATGTTAATGGGAAAAATTGTGAGAGGGGGAGGGGCGGGGTATATGGGAATCCCCCTATATTTTTGATGTATCATTTATGTAATATAAAGCTGCTTTAAAAAAAAAGACTCTTGTTTCAGGCCACATATAAGAGGTAGAACAAAGGTCACCTAGGAAGTGAGTATCAATAGAGAAGAAGTCAAAGACTGAGCACTTGGGCAGGCTGAAGTGTGGACCTTGGGAAGATGAAATGGATAAGGATCAACCAGTGAAGTAGCAGGAGATCTGAGAGAGGGTGACTTGGAAACTAAGTGAAGAAAATGTTCAGGGAGGTGGAGATCTGTTGAATAAGATGAGGATTGGGAGACAACTGCTGGATTTTACAATGTGGAACTGATTGATAACTTTGACAAGGGTGGCTGCAGTGGAGTATTAGGGTCTAAATCCTGATTGGAGTAGGTTCAAGAGGGAATGAGAGGAAACAGTGTTTAGAACTTTTATGAGGAGTTTTGATCTTAAGGGGACTAGAGATGGGCTTGGTAGTTTGGAGGGGGCATAAGAGGTCAAGGGAAGGTTTTAAAAGATGGGAGATGTTGCAATATGTTGTGTGACAATGGGAATGAGTGATGATCTGTTTGAGAGTGAAAAATTGATGCAGAGGAGAGGGAGAGAGAGGGGATGAAAGGGAGAGTAAATGATTGCATGATGTTTTTAATAAGGTAAGAGGGCATGGATGGCCTGAGATAAGTAAGTACACAAACAGCTTAGGAAGCTAATTAGATTGCAGAAATCAGGGGGTCTATAAAAAAAGTCACGTGAACTAAGATAGTGATATAACTATGGAAATAAATTTAGGAGATTGTAATAACTGGGGTAGCTTTCTGTCTGCCATACAGAGGCTTATATATTCTTCCTGTGCAAGCAGACTCCAATCCTGGATTACAGTAAACTGGGAGGCCCAGGGTACAAGGCAATGGAATATTTGACTATGGTCAGGAACGCATGGCTGCTGTACTGATAATGCATCAACACTCTCCTGGTCAGGTGATATCTTTTTTTTTTTAAACTGAGTTCACACTGTCTACTTATAAGTTGGGTTTTTTTTGTTTTGTTTTGTTTTACCGGGAGGTCACAGGGATCGAACCCAGGTCCCTCCATATGGCAGATGGACACCCAACCACCCAAGCCACTTCCGCCTCCTGTAAGTTTCTTGAGGGCAATGAAAGTACCTTATTGCCTGCTCTAGTTCCTATAGTGCTTTGTACACAATGGCTGCAGGAGAAAAATGTTTGTAAAATTGAATTGAACATACTCTCCAATACTAAGAGTAGATTTATATTGGGCCAAAAGTAACAGATAGAAAAGTGGAAAAGTTGAGCCTGTCAGTCAGCAAAGCCCCATGTAACTGATTTCTTCTCAGCTAACTGAATTTGACTGCGTGGACTGGTTTAGTTATCTGGAGACTGAAATAAGTCTTTGCAGACAGCTGTGCATTGAATGACTTCTTCCAGGTCCCTCAACCTTTTACCAAAACGTATTTGAAGTCTTTCTTCCCACTTTCTTTATGTTTCAATGAAAATAATGTGCGTTTACTCATAGTAAGCAGAACATTCTATTTTGCTTTAGCAATTCAGGCCAATTGTTATTTCTACCAGCATTCTAAATTGGGAGCTGAGAATCGGGGCTTGTGGATGGGGAAGAAATAAGATGTAAAGGAAAGTGTTTTGAAGATGGAGTAGAGCCCCTGATGTGAACTTCCTCTGCTTCTTTCAAGCTCTGATATTTGGGGCAAGACCCTTTGGTTTCTGAGCTTCAAAGTCCTCCACTATAACTTAAAATAATACACGTCCTCTTGACTTTGCACAATTACTATGACGATCAGAGGAGAAGGCTTGGTAAAAGGTAAAACAGAGACTCCTTTGCTGGGATGCATGGACAGGCTTCAGGCGTGTTCATGAACCTCCTGAAATTGAATGAAAACTTTTGTTTATACATTTTGGCATTTTCTCCCTAGATTATCAAAGGGTTTTCTGGCAACATTGTTTAAAGCGATATCAGAGGTAGTAGAATTGAAATTATTTGTTATGGTCAGATGTGTTGTCTATAAATCACAATAAGGTTTTTGTGGCTCAAATGAGGTGTAAAAATGGTACCGCATACAACAGAAGCCCTCAGAATTTAAGGAGCATCAGAATCATCTGGAGGACATGTTAAAATAAAGATTGCTGGACCCACTTCTAGTATTTCTGATTCAGTAGGGCTGGGACGGAAGCTGTGAATCTGCATTTCTAGCAAGTTCCCAGGTGAAGCAGAGGCTGATGGACTGGGGATCAAACCTGAGAATGACTGGCATACAGTAGAGGTAGTATCAACTCTCCAGATATTACTAGGTAGGTTATTGGAGAAGCTTTGATTTTCAGGAAGTGGTTAATGTCCTCCAATAGTTAGTGGTGATGGTATCTGTCGTGGACCTCTCTATTGAAAGGAAAAATAAGGTTCTTTGTATCTTGGACAGTGTGTATAAGTTCAGGACTAAATCTGACCATCTTCTTTCTTGAGCAGCATGCCACAGCTCAACAAATCTTGACATTGCTTGTGCGGCCAAAATGGTGTACTACTCCCTGGGACGATAAGCCTGCCATTTCACTCCTGACCTGGAGCAGCAGCAGTGTAAAAGACTTGCTGTCAAGCCTAGCAGCTGGCAGTGGCTACAATTTGGGCTGAATGGGTCCCTTTAATTATTTAGGAAGTCGCAGGGTTCTCTGTAAAATCATTTCAAGAATTTGAAAATATGTTTTTCTTTTGAAAAGGAAGGAAAGAAGATTTTGGAAATAAACGCTTTCTGAAGATGGCTGCATCAAAGGTGAATAGGGAATAAGGAATTGAAATGTAAGTACCATTTGTGGTTTCTTTCTGTAGAACATGGTCCAAAACCACCTTCACTTTTCCTTCGTTGGAAGAACCATGTGCACACATTTTCCATGGTTGTCTTGGATGGCAACAAATATCACTGGTAAACAGCATTGAGATGTAAGTGCTAAATAGCAGCCTCCAGGACGAGAAACACTCGGGCAAGCCTGTCAATTACAAAGCAGGAGAAGGACATGCTTTAAACACTGCAGAAAATGCACTTGATGATAGATGGAGTTAAATTTGGCTAATTTCATTTGTCCCCACAGAGGCCATTTTTCAAAATCTCACTTCGTTGCTATTTTAATTTTCCCTGTCATGGCCTCATCTTCACTTTCTGTTTGCCCTTAATCCTTTAATACTTTCTTCTTATCTTTACTTGACTATTCAGAATACTTAATGTTTGAAGAAACTCTTTTCCAATCAGGTCTGGTACCTGTCAAGGAACAGTAAATAAGCAGAGTATTATAGATTAGAATTTTAAAAGGCTATTTAAGTCACATCAGTGTGATCCATATTAATATTTGAGATGCCATGGGGCTTTCACAGCCTTGGGATTCAGAGAAGACTGAAATGTCTTAATCCTTGAAATGTGAAAGAGGAAGAAGGAGAGAATATTTTCACTTCTACATGAGCAAAATTTGTCTGTCCAAGGGCATGTAGAATCTTAGAACACAAAGCCAATGGAGCTAGCAGACAGTTTGTATTTGGGGACAATCCTGTCTATTGGCCTGCACAAATTTCTTCAGTGCCCCCAGCACTTCTCTCCTTTAAAATCAATTGGGACTTACAAACACTGGCAAGCTATTTTTATTTTTAAAACAAATCAGAGCTACAACATTAAAAAAGGTGAAGAGCTGTAAATCCCGAAGAAATAGCGTCTGGGTAAAACTGCAGATATTTATGCAGTACTTTTGGTTCCAAACATCCCCATTTCTCAAGGCATTTGAATATTTTTGGTTTGCAAAATACTTCCACTTGTTTTTTTTTAATGTTAGAAGTGCCTACATTTTTATAACTCCTACTAAGGTATCTTATGTTCATTACTGTCTCCATAAAAGCTAGTGATTTGGTGGCAGTGGTGCACTTTATGAGCTGTCATGGGATATGCTACATATTATGCTAAAGTGAGTAGGGAAAAGATGACAAACAAATCACAAAGGCGTCCATTTTCTGAGACAATTTTACATCTGTTTTCCTCGTTGTTTAGTTTTAAATGATATATATGTTTGGCAAAGGAAAATGTTTGTCGCTTTTTCATGCCTTGTGCAATTAAGGATTGTGTTCTTATCACAACATACATTTAACTTTTTTTTTTTTTAACCAAGCATAGTAAAGTGTCTTGGATGTTCATTGCTGGCTATGTCATTAACAACCTCTGTAACTCTGAGTCATTTCTGAGTTTCCTTCTCTGTTAAAAAAAAAGATAATAAGTACTGAGAGTAGTAGACAGAAGTCTGCAAGTCCAGGTATAATATGGACTCCAAGATATAGGAAAATGGGGGCAAAGACACTTGGTACTTGCTAAATTGTTTATGTGGCATTTGGACTACTACTTGGGTGTAGTCCTCATTGTAAATTAATGCATTGGTATTTGTTTATAAATCCGTCGATGGAAGTTTGGCTAATGCAATTCAATCCCATTTGGATCTGACCACTCTCAGGAACACTGAGAACCTGAAGTGTAGAGTTAAAGGAAAATTGGTTGCAAAGCTAAATCTAAAGACTTATATTTGATTGTCTAGGTATTCTAAACTTTTGCACATAAATGGCTGCCATAATCAAAATGAAAAGGCAAATAATAAACTGGGATAAAATGTTTATGACAAATAGATGGCTGAATGGTTAACAGCCTTACTTTATAAAGTGACCCTACAAATCTATAAGAAAAACTATCCAATCCCAATAGAAAAAATTAGGCATGAATAGGCAATTCATAAAGGAATAAAATAAATGGCCATTAAATAAGTTTCCCAAGTAATCAAAGAAATATAGCTAAAATGAAATACCAGTTCTCTTTATCAAATTGGCAAAGATTACAAAAAGGTAATATTTAATTCTTAATCATTTATTCAAAATAAGTGGCTGCCCTAGCACTTTCAAGGTGCCCCTGAGATGATGAAAGAAATTTCTTTGGAAAGTACCTATTTTAGCTTGTGTACATGTGCAGTATGTCACTGAGGCCAGGCTTTTGGACTCAGACACTCCTACTTGTCCTTTGACCTTGAAGAGACTGATAGTTTCTTAAACCTTCTGAGTGCCTGAGTTTTCTTCTGCCAAATGGGAATAACGCTTAATTTGCAGAGTTATTGTGAAGACGAAATGAAATTAGTAATGTTTCTAGAAAAGAGTAGCTGCTTGATAAATGGCATCTTTTAAATTGTTTTAGACTAGTCTATAGTTGCAAACATGAAATTCCAAAACATTTTATTGTGAACATTCAGGCTATGTGTGTCAGACACCAATAGTGGGCAGGAAGTGGCTTATCAGTAAACTCCAGGCTGTTTTGTGCTATGGGACATTTGAAAGTATGAATTGGGATGTCACTGACTTCTATATAATGGGGGACATTTTCTCAGGCCATAGGAAACTTGGAACTTATTTTCTTTCCACCAAAAATCCAGCATGTCCTATGAAGCTACTTGTGAAGCATGGAACAAAATTTATGCAAAACAGAGTGAGACAGGGTAAGCAGGAGACAAAAAGAGGCAGCATGTAAAAAGAGAAAATCTATTCCCTGGGCAGCATGCCTATTCCTCTAGAGGGAATTTTTCAGTTTGCATAGATATCTGTAGTAGCATGCCAGAGTTTCTTTAGGGTTAGAGAGCTGCAATTGATGAAGCTGCTATACTTAAATGTGAACACAGAACGATGGAGGACAGAGAGACAGAAAAATGTTCTGAAACCAGCAAGCAACCTCCAAGTGTGGCTGTGGAAGAACTTGGAGCTTGGGCACGAGGTAACTCAGGTAAGACCAAGTCAGAAAAGTACCTGGCAACCTCTGCCAGGAAGAAGTTTCTGTAATCAGGTAGTGATGCGTGTTTGGAATGAACATTATCCCCATATTCCTAGATTATTCTGTATATGTATAATCCCTACATCTTCTAGCTCAATATTACCCATCTGAGAAACTGCAAGAATTTAGGCCCTCCCTCATCCAAAATTCATCTTCCTCCTCATTTCTGGGAGCTTCTACAGCAGGGGTTCTCTACAAGGGGTCTGTGAGCTTGAATTGAAATAAAAAAAAATATTATTCTGGGGATGTGATGGTGCGGATGTGATATATTTATTAAATAATACACAGTATAGTGTGGACTTAGTAAGGGGTCCATGGTTTTCACCTGACTGGCAAAGGGGTCTGTAGAACAAAAAAGGCTAAGAACCTCTGTTCTATAGAGTGGCCTCACATGTATTCACAAAGCAGCTGGTTGACTGAAATCACTACCTGTCTCTCCATCACCTTCTTTTTCTCCAGTGCTGGTTGCCACCTGTTCACACTTGCTGCCTGGAGACTCTTTAGAGAGCATTTTTGCTGGCACAGATGTCATGACAATACCAGTGTCCCCACCAACGGTGACATCTTTTCAAGCTTCCAAAGCTTCTGTTCCTTGGGTGCCAGAATAGAGCTGGGTCCTGGTAGAGACTGGGCAAAGGGCCTCCTCTCCATCTCAGCCACACTCTTCCACATCCCCGAAGGACTCAAAGGAATGTAAGCTGCTACTTGTGCCCAACTTCTTCCTTTACACGGGGCCCAAAATTTGTACAATTGATTCTGGGGGCACAATCCCTCCTTGGCTGGTCAGTCTGTCTTCTGTGTCTTCCTTTCAGGTCCCCCACCCCATCAAAATGTCCTCTCTCCTTTCCCAAGTACACTATTCTCCTCCCCACATCTCACCCCAAACTGGCCCTGCAAGGAACCCAATATGTATGTGGAGAAAGAGGTCTATGCCCAAATGCTTTCATAACTAAGTCTAACCCTGCTTAAATTAATCCTTAGAAAGTGTGTTATTCACTCCACAATGTAAATAGCAATCCTTCTCAATCCACCCTTTTCATTGTTATTATAAAGTTTTCAAGAAAAGAACCTGCATTGTAACTGAGCAAACTAAAAATTAAAATGAAATTCTGCCTACGGGAGCCCACTGGCCAGTTTGGCAGATCCCACCCCTTCCAGAAGGGGCGGGGCAAAGCTTGTTTCTGGCTGTGAGTGCCACACATTCTCCATGCTTTGGAAGAGGTAATGCTTTCTGATGTTCCTTTTTATCAGCTTGCAATTTTCCTCGGATAACACCAAGCAATTTCTCATTTCCTTCCTCCTTTGATGTATGATCTTTCAAATATTCATAGATGTTTTCCCTGCCTTTTTTGTTGTGAACCTGGAGTATTTATCTTCAGTCCTTCAATCACATCAGTTTTGCTATTCTAAATTCTTGCCAAATATATGACAGCTGGAGATTTTTGAGACTCGGCTCCCAAAGTAGAATAAAGAGGTAAAGCATTGGACAAATGGCCTTGGGGCCCACAGCCAGAGGTGGTGCTGGTATCCTCCTGGCTGAACTTGACTCTGCATGACTGTTTGGGGTCACCACCTCAGACAAAACCCCAGTTCAGGTTTTCCTATCCTTCCCCCTCCAGGGTGATCAAAACTGCAGGACTTAGGTAGAGGAAATGAATCTTTTTGGTTTTGATGGGTAGAATGAACATGTTAAGTTTGGGAAGCTCCCTGCTCGGTTCTGCAGGAGAGTAGGCTGTAGGCATAATTGAGCTACACAGAGCTACCTCTGTAGCCTTGGGCAAGTGACTTAAGCTCTCTGAGCTCAGTTCCCTCATCTGTAAGATGCTGATAATGTTCGAGGCTGGAATGAGATGTTTGAATTTGATGGTGTGGGGCTCACAGTGGGCACAACGTAAAGAGGAGACATTGCTCCTATTATTATTCCCTGTGGAGCCAGAAAGCCTCGCTTTAAATTCCACCTCTGCTGCTCACTGGCTGTGTGAGTTTGGGTCAGGGGGTTGCAAGCATTCCATATTGGGCCAGATAGTAAATGTTTTAGGCTTTGCTGGCCACATAGTCTCTGTCATAACTATTCCACTCTGCCCTCATCGTGTGAAAGCAGCTGTAGCCAATATGTAAATGAATGGGTATGACTGTGTTCTGATAAAACTTTATGCACCTGAAATTTGAATTTCATATGGTTTTTACAAGTCACAAATATGATTTTACTTTTGATTTTTTTGACTATTTAAAAATGTAAAATTAAAACAGGTGGTCATCTGGATTTGGCACCAGAGCCATAGTTTGCTGAACTTCACCTTTGGTCAATACTACATCTGTGTAACTCTAGGTTCCTTTTCCTGTGAATTGAGGGGGTGGTCCATTTCAATGAGGTAAAGTGCTTGGCATATGTTAAGGCTTCAATAGAAATAATAAAATTTTAAATAAGTAAATACTAGTTGGCATTGTTATTGTTGTTGTTAGCATCAGAATGTGGACTCCCAAAATGCTGGAATGGTTCCTATTTTTAGTTTAACGTGATTACAGTTAAAGGAAAAGGTTTCTGTTTGGTTTCTTTTTAAAGCTTGCCTTTTCAAGAAGCATAGTTGAATAAAACCCAATTTTAAAGTTTCGTTTAAATGTTTAAACCCAGAATATTAGCAAAATGGCTAGCACATATATTATTTATTATTTGCGAAGTATACATGTGTGTGTGTCTGGGTGTGCGTGCATATGTGTGCACATTCACATTTACATAGATACACACAAATGCATCCTCACAATAGATATTTGTGATAGATACCATTTTTAATATTCCTCTTCTATTGGTTAAAAAACACAGAGGTACAGAGAAATTAAGTGACTTGCCCTAAGTTACACAACTGAGAAGTGGTGGAGCCAGGATTTGAATTCAAGCAGGCTGCCTACTTTTAGTTACTAAGCTATGCTGCCTCTTAGAAACATCATGGCAGCAGCTAACATTTTGGGAACAATTGTTATATGCTAGACGCCAAGTGTTATGCCCATGTTAATATACTTAATCCTCACAACGATCTTATACACAGTAATATTTTTAACCCATTTTACAGATGAGGAAACCAAAGTGCAGGGAGGTTAAGGACTTTCCCAAGTTAGTGGGTGGCAGAATCAGAATTTGAAATCAGAGCCCACTGCCTTGTAGAAGAATCAGCTCAGATTATTTCTAAGCACCAGCGATGCATTTGGAAAAAGACCTTGACCAAAAGGGGGAAATATTAAATACAAAAGAGTTTTTATAGCTAAGAGATTTCAAAGTGAACCGTGAGGTCATTCCAGAGGTTACACTTACATGTCTCGGGAGGATCTCCCTGACTGCCACAGTAAACAATGATCTAAGTAGGGGTGCTCCTGAGGGCTTTAGGGGCAGCTGGACACTATGGGCAGGGCAGACAACTCCAGGAAATCGGTTCCCTGTAGATGGGCCTCACCTTGGAGTATATGTTAACCTATTTCCCCAATGTAACGGAGTTAGAATCATTTATAATTTCCCTACACATGGTTCTTTTGCCCCTTTTATTTGAACCTATAATTAGCACTATACTCGTTAAATATATGCCCCAGAGACTTAAATCATTGGCCTGTTCATATGTCAGTTGAGCCCTGAATCTCAGCAGAGTTGCAACACCTACTCTCCAGTTCAGCGGACTCGCCCAGGACAACTAACAAAACGATGATGATAGACAAAAACAGATAGTATCTACAACTGCAAGCAAGACAGTTCCTTCCATCTGCCTCATGGGATCTAAGGCCCCTTGTTACAGTTTGATGTAATTATGAATTCCAAAAATCCATATTGAATCATGCTTGTAAACTGATCTGTTCATCTGGGCATGATTGGGTTATGATTAGGGCATTGACTGGGCCAGGTCAGTAGGGCGTTCAGCCCTACCCCTCAGTGGGTGTGGTCTCAAGTATAAAAGGCAAGGCAGAAGATTTGAGAAGCAGATTTGAGAAGCAGTTCTGATGTTGGAGAGGACGCCCCAGGAGAAGACAAGTAAGCTGTTCCCCTGATAGTCTACAGCTGCAGCCCTGGGAAGAGAGGAACCCAAAAAGCCTGAACCCTGGCAAACGTCGGCAGCTGTCTTG